>PVHY01034778.1:0-10228 GCA_004024945.1 Uropsilus gracilis | reverse complement strand
GGCAAGGAGCAAAGGCTAAAGTTTGACAGGCAGTTAGGTGGCGGAGTCCTGATGAGAACTGGCAGTGATGAACAACTGGGGGTACTGGGGGTGCAGGGGGCCAGTCCAAGTCTCCACCCCACCTGAGGGACAGAACTAGAGATGGAGGGGGTAGAGTGAGAGGGTGGGTTCCCAAAGGAGATGCCAGCCGGGAGAAGGGCACACCAGCCGTTGGGGGCTAATTGGTTCACAGTCAGAGGTGCCGGAACGACTAGAGGGAGGAGGCGTGGGGAAGTCGCAGCCTCGGATCCGGATGTCTATCCTCTCCCTCAGACTGTGATGTTGCCCAGACCGGTTCTGGGACCCGGAGGTCCCAGGCCCGCGGCTGGGGGAGGTCAGAGGCCCTTCCTCGGCCTGCCCCTGGATCACTGCGGATCTCTAAGCTCCGCCCCCAGGCCCCGCCCCTACGGGGAGCGGAGGGGAGGCCAGACGCCCTCCTCCCTCCTCCTCGCGCCCTCTGCGGAGGAGGGGCGTGAGGATGTGCCAGAGGGGGTGGCGGTGGGGGGTGCGGGGGACACGAGCCCGCGTCGCCATGGCAACTAGGCCGGTGGTCGGGCCCTGGAGACCCCGGAAAGGAAGGAGAGCAAAAGCGTGGGCTCCGCGCAGGGCCAGGGGCGGGGGCCTGGGTCTCCGGGGAGGAGTTGGGGAACACCGGGCAATTCTCTCTGTGGTTCCTGGTGGCGCAGGGAGCCCGTGTTTGCGAGTGTGTGTCTGCGAAGTTCTCCGGGGTGAGTGTGCCAGCGCGTGTCTGGTTTGTGCATGAGTGTGAGCGTGCGCACGTGGGCACAGGCGTGTGCGCGGGAGTGCTCGTGCAAGACGCTGTGGCGGCCTGCGTGCCCGCGAGTGTGTGTGCGTGTGCACTCGTGTGAGCTCCTAAGTGTGACCGGGCGGGCGGCGGCGGGAGAGTCCCGCCCCCTCCCCAGCCTCCGGCCGCCCCTCCCCGCCCCCCGCCGCCGGCGCCGGCCGCCTCTTCGCCTCCACCTCGCTCACCCCCTCCTCCCCGCACTTTCTCCTGCTCTCCCTCCCTCTCGGCTCGCACAGCCGGACTCCTTGCTCGGCTCGCTGGCCGCGCTGGGAATCGCCGGCTGCCACCGCCCAGCCTGCGCTCGCTGTCCCCCTCTTGCTTGGGCACCTGTTGGAGGCACAGAGACAGGTGCAGGGGGCTGGGCCGCCGGGGGCGTGAGGGTGAGGGTGAGTGTGTGTCTGTGTGTGTGTGTGTGTGTGTGTGTGTGTGAGCCTGTGTGTGCCTACGGGGGTGTCTGGCTCTCCGGAGGCTGCAATTTCGGGCTCCACTGGAGAGCCAGTCTCAGGAGGTGTCCCCACCTTGGGCTGCAGAGCAGGGACAAGACAGGCAGTCTGATCCTGGGGCTTGTATGAGGGGACAGCCGGAAGCAGCCCAGAGGGGTGGGTGACAGCCGGATCAGGCAAGTGCCTGGGTCAGAAGGGTGGACAGAGGCTGAGAGACAGAGGAGGGGGCCTGCGGGGCGCTTGGGGGAGGCAGGGCCGGGGGCAGAAGGAAGCGCAGCCGCCCCGAAGGGCAGGGGCTGGGACAAAGGGGCCGTCTAGAGGTGAGCAGGCAAGACTGAGGTGGAGCAAGGACCTTTCTGGGGGAAGTGGGCTGGCATCCAACCCTATGGAGCCAGGCTTGGGGTCTGGAGGGCCCAGGCCTCCCGTCTGGCCCTCAGCTGGCACGGGCTGCCCTTTCCCTCACCACCCAGGAAGGTAACCCTCAGGGCCCCACAGACACAGGCCGAGGAGGTTGCCGCCTGGCCGGGGCCCAGCAAACAGTAGGTAGAAAAGTCAGCCCAGCACACACTCTCACACCTCCCTCCCCCCCGCCAGGGGTGCTGCATGAGGGGCCGCAGGAGTGACCGCATGACCATCAACATCCAGGAGCACATGGCCATCAACGTGTGCCCGGGGCCCATCAGGCCCATCCGCCAGATCTCGGACTACTTCCCCCGCCTCGGACCAGGACCTGAAGGGGGTGGTGGGGGCTTCGGTGAGGCCCCTGCTGGTCTGGCGCCACTGGCCCTGGCTCCCCCTGCAGCCCTCCTTGGGCCCACCACGCCTGAGGAGGGAGCTGAGGTGGACAGCTATGACTCGGATGATACCAGTAAGTTGGGGGGCTTGAGGGACCCAGGGTTCTCATGCCCCCCCAACCCCCCCCCCCCTGCCTGGTGGGGAGGGGCTGGGGCTCTGTAGTGTTTGTGTGGGGAAGGTGACGGGCACCACCACAGCTGCAGTCAGTATAGAGATTACAGCTTCAGCGAGGCTCAATATTCAATATTTCTGCTGAGACACTCAACCACCCACACAGCCCCAGGAGCAGCCCAGCCAGGGACCCAGACGCGCACACGCTCGGAGGCTGACAGACACAGACACGCAAACGCTCCCGCAGCCGACACACACAGCTGGCCTGCCCCCCCCCCCCCTCCCGGTCTCTCATACACACCTGGCTTAACACACCAGCTCATTCCACCTTTTTTCCTCTCCAGCCGCCCTGGGCACGCTGGAGTTTGATCTTCTCTACGACCAGGCCTCCTGCACGCTGCACTGTAGTATTCTCAGGGCCAAGGTGGGCACACCCTGCCAACCCTACCCCCCCCACCACCACCCCAGCCTCAGCTGGGTTTGCCTGCCATGCTTCGGATGGGAGGGGGTCCACCCCCACACCTTTCCTCTTGACTTTCCAACCTCAAGGACCCAGCCCTGCAGCGGGAGGGTGTTCACAATCCTCCCTCCTGCCCCTCCCTCTCCAGGGCCTCAAGCCTATGGATTTCAATGGCCTGGCTGACCCCTATGTCAAGCTGCACTTGCTGCCTGGAGCCTGCAAGGTACTAGCCTCCTCCCTCCTGCAGCTTGAGCCAGCCTGGGGGGTATGTCTGTCCTAAATTCCCCCAACCCTTGTCCCTGTACCTCAGGCCAATAAGCTGAAAACTAAGACTCAGAGGAACACGCTGAATCCCGTGTGGAACGAGGACCTGACATACAGTGGAATTACGGATGACGACATCACTCACAAGGTGCTCAGGTGAGGCCTCCATCCCCATTACCAAGGATTCGAGCTCAGCATCTCTGGGATGGCTGTCATTACAACCTTTGATCGGTTGATCTCCCTTCCCATAAGCCCCTCTCAGAGGCTCAAGAACAATCAGTAGCTCCCCATTCCCTTTGGCAGCAGGCCGGAATGTTTCCCTGGCGCTCTGCTGCTGGGCGGTTCTCTTCAGACAGGGCTCCTGACCTCTGTTGTGTCTCTTCCACCTGGAAGGCATTCCCTGCTTCTTGCCTAAATCCCGCTCTTTATCCGAGGCTCTGCTCCTGAAAGCTTTCTCTCATCACCAAGATGCCTTAGAGCCCCGACACAGCAGAGGTCTGCCCATTCCGTCCCCTCACCTTGTCTCCAAGGAGTGACCCTTTCCTGTCCTTCAGGGACAGGCAACCTGCTCCGGTATCCCAGGTGGAGCTGCGGGAGCTGTGGTCCCTGGGGGGAGTGAAGGCTTGTGAGGGTCCTTTTCACTTGGTCTTGGGTAGTAGGGAGCCATGGCAGGTTTGCCTTAGGGCAGGGGCGTGGTGGGGTGGTTTTAGGCAGATCCTTAAGATGTTGGGTATGGGGTGGACCGGACAGGAGGACAGAAGCTGAAGCCAGAGACGGGCCCCACATATTCCTGATGTGAGAGGATGTGAGCTAAAGAACCGAGTGCTCATTCAAGCCCGCTCCTGGGCTACTCATTTCTACATTTCTTTGACGTGAGCCTCATAGCTTTGGAGGTGGGTACTCATCACACATGGATGGATTCACGTGGAGACTGAAGCTTAGGGAGTTAGGTGACCAGCCCAAGGTCACACAGGTAGCTAGTGTCAGAGGTAGGGTTTGAACACCCCTATATGGCACGTGACACGGACTCGAGGCCGCAGAAGGAAGCCCAGCGAGCCACAGGAGATAAATACAAGCAGCCATTTCTCAATCTCTGTGCTCCTGCTCAAGGCCCATCCAGCTCTTATCACCCAAACGTGCCCCACCCCACCAGGGCACACCCTGTGCCTGTTCAGTGAGACTTGTTTGCTTAGGCCATGAATGGGAAGTACGTGGGAGAGGGTGGTCCCCAAGACTTGTGAGGGTCCCCTACAGTAGCTAAAGGACCAGAGACAGACTGCCCAGATGGAATAGGGGAGGGGGACAGAGGAATGGGGCTAGCCAAAGCATCCTCCTCCAGCCCCAGGCCTGGAACTCCCACACAGCCCCCAGGAGACAGCCCACTTCTTGGATGAGGTGGCATTTAGGGCAGAGCTGAGGCCAACCTCCGGTGCTCAGAGCTCGGTCGGAGGACCTTTCTCCCACCCTGGAGCAGAGCTCAAGTACCCCAGGAGGCCCTGACCCTGCAGTTCCCTGCCAGGATCTCTGTCTGTGACGAAGACAAGCTAAGCCACAATGAGTTTATCGGGGAGATCCGCGTACCCCTCCGACGCCTCAAGCCTTCACAGAAGAAGCATTTTAACATCTGCCTGGAGCGCCAGGTCCCGGTCAGTGTGGGGCTTGGGACATAAGGGTCAGGGAGGCACCAGAGAGGTCAGATTTCCAGAACCTTCTCTTTGCCCTCTCAGCTGGCTTCACCCTCTTCCATGTCGGCGGCACTGAGGGGCATCTCCTGTTACCTGAAGGAGGTGAGGTAGTTCACAGGGACCTCAGCTGGGTGGGAGGTGGTGAGAATGCAGGCTGACCCCCATGTCTGCCCTGTAGCTAGAACAGGTGGAGCAGGGGCCCGGACTGCTGGAAGAGCGTGGGCGCATCCTGCTGAGCCTCAGCTACAACTCTCAGCGCCGGGGTCTGCTGGTGGGCATCGTGCGCTGTGCTCACCTGGCTGCCATGGATGTCAACGGCTACTCTGACCCCTACGTCAAGACGTGAGCCTTCATCCTGTCCCAAGGCCTCCCTCCCCTCCACAGGGACCCTTGACCCCTGCCCGAGCCTCTGAACCTGGCCCAGCCTTGGACCCAGCACCCTCCACCCTCTCCTTAACAGGTACCTGAGGCCAGATGTGGACAAGAAATCCAAGCATAAAACATGTGTGAAGAAGAAGACTCTGAACCCAGAATTTAATGAGGTAAACGGGCAGGGATCAAAACTGAGGTACGCTGAAGGGGGGGGAGCGGGCAGCCCCTCATGGGAGGCGTGGCGTATCCCGTTGTAGGAGTTTTTCTATGAGATGGAGCTCTCCGCCCTAGCCACCAAGACTCTGGAAGTCACAGTCTGGGACTATGACATAGGCAAATCCAATGACTTCATCGGTGAGACAGCAGCCTGCTGGGTGGTAGGAGGGCGGGCAGGCTGGTGGTGAGCGGCGTCCTCATCTCACTGGCTTCCACCCGCTCCTCAGGTGGCGTGTCTCTAGGGCCAGGTGCCCAGGGAGAGGCCCGGAAGCACTGGCGCGAGTGTCTGCAGCAGCTGGACATCGCTCTGGAGCGCTGGCACACCCTGACCAACGAGCTGCCCCCTGCGGCCGGGGCACTGCCCTCGGCCTGAGCCTTCAACAGCTGCCCAGCGCAGGCTCCTGGGGGCCGGGTCTAGTACCCAACCTTCGCACGAGTGTGTTGCACGTTTACATGGGGTGGACGCCCCGCCCTGCACTACCTGTCTTATTTTGTGAGAGTCTCTGTGACTGTGGGTCTGTCTTCTTGTGAGGGACCGTGGAGATCTATAGTCACATATGCAAACCTCCTCCTGCCTGACTTGCTACTACACGCGAAATATGCAAACCCGCCCCGTGCCCACCCACGGGGGTCCTAGCAGTGTCCCCGTGAGGTCCCAGCTGCTGCTCCTCCATCCTGCCTCTCCAGGCTGCCCGTCTGTCCTCCCGCACGGGGAGGAGGATGGATTAGGGGGGGTTTGGAAGAGGAGAACGTTTTCAAAAAAGAAAAGGACAGAAAACAAAAAAGAGCCACTCCTTTAATACAGAATCTTCACTGACAACAAAAACCTAGCCCTGAACAGCTGCCCTTTGCAAGGGGCCACCGCAGGGTCTCTGCTGCTCTGAGAGACGGCAGGTGCTCCCGGTCACTCCTGAAGTAACCGCACCCTGGATGGGGCCGGGATGTGAGGGCAGGGCCCACGTCCCCTGGTGAGAGGCCCGCTTTCCGGGGGACACTCATGCATGTTTACGCCTTTTCTGATTGTGTCAGTGGCCGCAGCATGGCAACTGAGCGTCAATAAACGTCTCTGCGGAAGCTGGGGGCTCGTGTGTGCTGGCACAGAGGGCGCTGGGTTGGAGCGTGGGCAGAAGGTGGTCACTCCGGGATGTCAATCACCAGATCATCATCCCCATCCAGGGCATCGTCCCCGCTGCCCGCATCGCTGAACATCTGCCGAGGGACGGAGCTCAGGATCGTGGGTGGAGGCAGCTTGGGAGGGGGTAGGGGGGCCAGGGCTGCCCCTACCCCAGCCCCAGAACCCCGGCCCGGGAAGGTCAGTGGCCCTCCCACAGGGCAGTCGGGGGGTCCCACCGCCATCTGCAGTAGGGGGAAGAACAGAGGGAGGGCTCGTCAGGGAGGCACTGGGACTCTGTGGAGGCTGGCACTGCGTCTCTAAGCAGCGCGGGGGGATGGGGAAAGGAGAAAGGCTCACTCAAGGGATAGTGCACAAGCTCAGGCCAGCTCATGCTGGCATCAGGGGGCCTGCCCCACCTCAGCCCCTTCAGAGTCTCAAGTACCTGGGGGTGAGGGGTGGTGATGGAGGTGGGGATGAGGTGGGGGTGGGGAGTCTCACAGGAAACCAGGAGGAACAGACCAGGCCCTGCCCTCACCAGGGAGGCACCTTGGCTGCCCCTCTAATAGGAGCTGGTGCCAGAGCCAGTTAGCCTGGAGTGCCTGCCTGCCTGCCTGCTCTGGGAACCTCAGACAGCACCTGCCAGCACTGGCCTCTCCTGGGTCAGTAGAGGTTGTTCCAGGTCTTCACCTCCCACTATTGGGACTGTTACCTCTTACACTTTGGATGGACCCTCTTCCGGATCCCGGCAGCCAATGGCCTTGGCCAGGCCTGCCTCTCAGCTCACCTGGGCTATAGTACTGGCCTCCTAACTGGACTCCCTGCCTCTAGCCTCTCCCAGATCCAGCTCCTCCTCCACAGCGCAGTCACAGTGAGCGCTCTAACGCACAAATCTATGCTTCCTCTCGAGGGCCTCAGGCTGAGCTGCCTCAGCTGGGCTGCCTGAGGGTAGGTGGGTTCGTCTACCTGGAGGGTCCTTTTCTATTTGCCAAGAGTCCTGCTTTGTCTTTGGAGGCCTCTGTCATGCCCTGTCTGCCAGCCCCACTCCTGCCAGGACCACATGGACAGCTCTGTGGGTCTGATGCTTTGTCTGTGGGGGGCAAGCTGAATGCCTACTATGTGCCAGATTTCCATTAGTGATCTTTGACCATTCTGTAGTCATCAGCCAGAGTAGGAAACCGAGACTTGGAGATAGGTTTTTTGTTTTTTTTTGAGACCAGGTCTCGCTATTTTTGCCCGTGGAACCGCAGGCTCTCGTTGCCCGGGATTTCACAGACTCAAGCAATCCTCAGCCTCAGCTTCCCAGGTAGCTGGGATTACAGGCGCGCGCCACCACTAGGCCTCGTTATAGGCCCCAGGCGGGACTCGAACCGTGATCCCTAGCCCCGGCCGCTTCATAGGCTGAAGCTTACAGGCACGAGCCACCATGCCTGGCTGGAGATAGGTTTTTTTAAGGACCAATCTGCCAGGTTCCAGGGGGTAGTGCCACTCTGGCCATGTGGTGGGGGTGGCAGGAAAGGCTCGCAGGTGGTCTTGGCAGTGGTCCTTCTGACTACTTAACATGTTAGGCCCAGAGTGGGTTTTCACCTCAGGGTGCCAGGAGTGATGACAGGCAGTAGGTCCACCTCTGAATAGCACCCTCACACCCAGCACCCAGGTGTGCAATGAGAGGAGTAGGAGGGCTGCCCCTTCCTCTAGCCACCACCTTGCTGTCCCCACCCTGGTTTCCATCCTACCCGACCTGGACCTACCTCTAGCCTCCTTGGTGTGACCAAGAGCAGGCAGTGCTTTCTGTGGCCTTCTAGGGACCAGACTGTGTTTTCTGTCCTGCTACTCATATAAGCCTCACCAGTGACCAAGCCAATAGCATGCCAAGGTCACATGAGTATGTGAAGAAAATAGGATTCAAACCTGGCTAAACCTGACAGAAGTCCAGGCTCTGAACTCTTCTGCTTCAGTCTTCACAGCTTTCCCTCCTCTGCCTGTCTCCTCAGCCCAAGTCACCCAGGAAATTCAGTGATGCCCACCTCCCTTAGAAGGCCTGAACGCACTCTCTCCTCAGCCAACTTTCTTGTCACTCTTGCTCCAGCCTCAACAACACTTCTGCCACGTCTGTGTCCCTGTTCTCTTTTCCACTGCAGCCTCATCCCGGGCTGTCCAAATCTCACTCACACTGGGTAGAAATGTGATCTCTTCTTTGCGGCCTTTTCTGATTTACTCCCTTCCTCGTGCACAATTACGAGGACCCTCTTTAAACCAGCATTTTCTCTCCTGTTGTATCTAGAACTTAGCTCCCTGATGGCTCTCTACCACAGGACTCAGCCTCAACCAGAAAGCCTTGAACCACATTCCCATGCCATACCTCTACCCTTCTGCACCAGACTCCACCCCTGCCTCTACATCCTGCCTGACAGGTCAGAAGTAAAAACCCCATTTAACAGCGTAAAAGGCAGCAGTTATCACCCCACTTTCAGGCTCTAGGTCATATAGAGGAAGTGGCAGAGCTGGGGATTGAACTTCAGAACCCTCACTCCTAACCTCACTCCCTTGTGTACCACTGGTTCCAGAGTCTTGAGTCTACAGTCCACACAAGTTGAGAGGTGCCCAGCCCAGCCCAATTCCACTGTGATTTCCGAGCTGCAAGGGCACTGTGCTTTCTCCATGTCTTCATCTTTCCCAGACTTCATGCACATTCTCCTGCTGATGTTGACATCCAAATATGCACCAAGTCCCAGGCAAGTAGTCAGCATCTCATCCAAGTCCAAACCAACTCAACATGTCCAAAACTAAACTCTTCATCTTCCCTCCCCTTCCCTGCTCAGCCTGATCTCAGAAAAAGGCCACTTCACTGGACCGCTTAACTGGTCCAGGCCCCAAAGCCAAGTCATTCTCGACTTTCTCACAGCCCACTCTGGTGTTCCAGTCTCCCTGTGGCTCACTCTTCAAACAGACCTGTGATCAGCCACTTTTCACCCTCTTGAATGCTATCTGGGTTTGCTGCAGTGGCTTTCTCACTGGCCTCCTTGCTTTCATCTTGACCTCCCTTCCCACCCCCATCTATTCACCACACAGCACTGCCAGCTATCCTGTAACGTGTTAATTAGGTTCGTCCAGTGCCCAACTCTTTCTAGGCCCCATTCCGAAGCATAAGCCACCAAAGTCTACAAAACCTAAGACTTAGTCTTGATGCCATTTTGCTCCAGAAATTCCCTGCCCGGTTCTCCCATCACTTTCCTCCTCACCACACTGGCCTCCTTCCCTGTCCTCAACAAGGCACACACCATGTATGCAACTCAGGGTCATGGCATGGTTGTTCTCTGACTGAAGCACTTTTCCAGACCTGCAGGGCCTGTTCTCATTCCCTGAGTGCCTGAAGAAGTTGGCTCCCAGAACACCAGCCAAGCATATCAGCTCCCATCTCTGATGCTTCCCTGTCCTCCTAACTCCATTTCCTTCCTCATTCCTATCTTGTCTTTCTTCTGCCTGTCTTACCAAACATGAGCTCCACAAAGGCAGAGATTTCATCCGTTTTGTCCACTATGACATCTGTACCAGAACAGCGCCTGCCACATAGCAGGTGATCCAGAAACCACTGAGTACACTTTGCAGACTAGAATCTGAGACCTAGAGGATCAGAGACCTCTGAGGCAGCAAGGTTCTCAGGGGAGGTGCAGCCAGGACTCGATTCTAGCTGTAACTCTATCTAGCAGCACAGAACACCCACGACCTGTGAAAACAAGTCTGGCCCCCAGTCACAGGCAGCAGCGTCAGGGCAGGACCCCAGGCATCTTCTCTGACTCCTCTAAGGCTGGTCTTGCCTCTGACTTGTCTCCACAAGAGCCTGAGTTGGGACTTCTCTGATCCACCCCTGGGCTGGGCCCCCAGCCCATTTTGTGCCTCCCTCAGACAGCTGTCATCCTGCCCTTC
>PVHY01034777.1:0-10246 GCA_004024945.1 Uropsilus gracilis | reverse complement strand
CCTCCCTCTTCCTTCCTTCCTTCCTTCCTTCCTTGACAAGGTCTAGCTATTTTTGCCCATGGAACTGCAGGCTCCTGTTCCCCAGGGTACCACGGACTCAAGTAATCCCCAGCCTCAGCTTCCCAGGTAGCTGGGATGACAGGCACGCACCACCATGCCCAGTTACTTATTTGGGACTAGGTCTTGCTACATGCCCCCGGCGGGACTCGAACCGTGATGCCTGGCCCTGGCTGTGGCTTCTTAGGCTGCCACTTACAGGCATGCGCCACCGTGCCCGGCCTGGGCTGGATGATTCTAACTCAGACTCTTTCAAAGCTGGAATCATCTGGAAGCTTGACTGGGTCTCACGGTGTTGCTTGCAATGTGGCTCACTCCCTAGCCTGACAAGTTGGTGCTGGTATTTTTTTTTGGGAGGGGGGGAGACTGGGTCTTGCTATGTTGCCAGGGATACCACAGATTCATGTTGCCCGGAGTACCACGGACTCAAGTGATCCCCAGGCTCAGTCTCCCAGGTAGCTGGGATTACAGGCGCCCACCACCGCGCCCAGCTGCTTTTTCGAGACCAGATCTCGCTATATTGCCCAGGATTGTCTCGAACCTGCGAATTCAAGCGATCCCAGGTGTCTTGCTTCCCAGCGCTTGGACAACAGGTACACACCACCACACCCGGCTTGACGCTGGTTGTTGGCAGGAGCCCTTCTCATCACATGCCTTCCTAGGGCTGTTGAGTGTCCTCATGACATGGCGGCTGGCTCCCAGCAAGTGGGCCCGGAGCAAGGCAAATGTTGCCATGCTTTTGTGACCTAATGCTGGAGGTCGCATGCTTGTTTCTGCAGCATCCAGCAGCACGGCTCGGTCCTGTCAGGTGTGGGAGGGAAGTACCAGGGCAGGGATTCCAGGCCACAGGGACCATGGGTGCCAACTTGAAGCTGCCGCTCTATGGGTGTTATCCACACACTCTGGCCCCAGGAAATGGCTCCTGGGTATGAATCCCTGGCACCTTGGGCTACACCAGAGTACACTAAAGACACAGCCTTGCCAGAAGACACCTTGGGCAGGGAGAGGGAGCCTAGGGACCTGCTATAGAGGACATGGGGGGGCGACCCGGCCACCAGGCACGGGGAGTGAGCCTGTCTGGCAGGGGCTCCGCGGCAGCCTCCTTCCCCCCCAGAGTGTGCCGCCCCCACACGCGTGCTGAGGCCGTGGCCACCCCCTCCCCTCGCTCTGTGACACGTCCTGTGGTTGGAAATTTGCTCGAGTCCTTATCTGCTGCTTCCTTCCTTGCTCGTCGCTGTCTCAGCGGATTTCCAGGGCCGCTGTGACTGCTTCACTTGACTTTCTTTCTTGGTTCACGACTGCACAAGCGACTGCACAAGTCACGTTGCGCGACGGAAACGCGGACCATGCAAGCGTGTCTTTCTTAGAAAGTGCACAGCCCTGCTGTCCGGGGGAAGCGACCTTTGCTGCCTGTTGGCAGCTGTTCCTCAACGACGCTCTGTGCACAAAAGTGCAGTCAGCGATTTGCACACCTGGCCCCACCTGCCCTGGCCCCACCTGCCCTGGCCCCACCTGCCCTGATGCGTGTTTTTTTTTTTTTGAGCCTAGGTCTCATTTGGTTGCCTGGGGAACCACAGGGTCATGTTGCCCGGGGTACCACGGACTCCATCAATCCCCAGCCTCAGCCTCCCAGGTAGCTAGGATTACAGATGTGTGCTACCACACCCAGCTATTTTTTGAGACTAGGTCTTACTATGTTGCCCCAGGCGGGTCTCGAACCCACGGACTCAAGCGATTCCTAGCCTCAGCCTCGTGCTTCGTAGGCTGCAATTAAAGGCGCATGCCCGGCCTCTGATGCGTGTTCTTGCTGGGTTCCTGCAGCGACGTGTGTGGCCTGGACACTGTTCCAGGTTGGCATGTGGGGCTCAGCCCGCACCTTCGCTCCCTGGCACCGCACCCAAGCAGGGGCCCTGGCTGTCAGCCTACGCCACCTGGTGATGGAGCTGGCAGGTGCCTGGGGACCTGTGTCTCTCCCTGATCTGGCGATGACCCTGACTTCAGCCCAGCTCAGGAGGCAGGGGCTCAACCCCCCTTGCACCTCCCACCTCTGCCTGGGGCCCAGCCAGCACTGCTGGGAGCAGGCTGCCTCCAGGGAGGGAATTGGAGGCAGTTATCTCACCCTCAGGGGGTGGCTGTAGGGAGACATGGAAACTGAGGCTGGTCAAAGGTCATTGCTCCAGACAGCTGCAGTGCTCGGCTTATCTCAGCCTTGGGGCTGCTCTCATACTTCTGTGTTTGGTGGCTGTTGCCAAACCTGCCCTTCGAAATGTTCCCACACAGGGTGACCCGGCTCCCGCCCTCTGGGTGACCGGGCTCAGTGAGCTGGGTGTGTGTGGGGAAGGCTGGGGCAACCGGGGGCAGAGACACAGAGTGGGGGGGGGGGCTTCTCGGGGTTGGGGGGGAGAGGCTGGTCGTATATCCATATATCCATATATCCGGGTGTGGGTCAACCTAATGTGTGAAGAGCCTGTTTCTCCCTCAGAGGAAGGGGTGGGAGGGGCAACCGCTGGGGTGTTGGAGCTGCTGATGTCGGGACACCTTTGGATGTCTCTGGGTAATACAGAGCAAATACGGAAATGTGTGTCTACACCTGTCTATACTTATACACGTCTGCTTTGCCTGGTGACATTGGGGTTGCCAAGCAGGATGGTGGCCCAGGTGGCCCTGACAGCCCGGGCATGGAGCAGGTCGCACCATCTACGTGAGTGTGATCTCACTCTGGTGTTTGCCCACCATGAGCTGGACCGTTTCTCAGCCACACATGATGGCACGTGTCCCCTGCTCTGTTCAGACCCTGGAGCTGTTAGCCCCCCTGGCGCCCAGGCTGGGTCTCTAACTACCGCTTCCTTCCTAAAGGAGCCAGAGTGCCCTGGAAAATGCCCTATGCCAGCCTGGCCCTGGGAAACATGAGGCGTCTGGGACATTTCATTGTACCAGGAAATGCAGGGATTTTCAGGACAAGGAGCCAGGAGCCAGCTTGGGGGTGACCCACCGATCAAAGCTGGGACTTGTCAATGATAGTGCACCATTACCCTTTGAATGAAAAAGAAAGAAATGGATGTGACAGCGTGTGGGTATGCCACCAGCTAATAAGCAGAGGAATGCTGGGATCACCCTCTGGCAACTCTCCTATTCACACTTCATCCAAGAGTTGTAAACAGACACCCAAATTCTTGCGTATAAGTTGATGAGGATCTATTCGCATCATCTCAAAGGCTGATGCCCCAAAGGGAAAGTAACCACTCTCCAGAGGAACCTGACCTAGGCCGCCTTAACCGAAGGAGTGAAGTTGCCATGGTCAGCGAAGGGACAGACTGAAACAGCACCACCTCGCAGGCTACCTCTCCCGTGTGTGACCTGCCCGCCCAAAACGTGTGATTGAAATGGTTACCAAGGGAGCAGGTCTATGGAGATTGGCGGCAGGCCGAACCCCCTTCCCCTGGGCGGCACGGCTGCGGACCTCCTGTGGGATGGAGGTACCGGCGTGATCCCCGGTGCCACCCAGCGCTGGGAGGGCCCGGGGGGAGGGTCCCTGCCCGGGTGAGCGTGACCTGGGCAGGGGAAGGGGGGTCTCCCTCATCCCTGCACAGATCCCAGGCCTTGCCAGGGCATGGGCATGTGGGGGAAGGGAGAGGGGGAGTGTGTGTGGGGGTGGCCCCATTCTTCTCGGGTCTTACGCTCTAGCCAGTCCCGCCAGGAACAAGAGAAACACTAAGGAACCAACTTTAGACAGAGGAGGATGAACAGCAACAAAAAGCCCTGAAGCACCCATCTCCTTCCTGGGCGGGACCCATGAGGAGCACGAGGAAGCAACAGATAAAGGACTAAATATCTTGAATCTGGCCGGGCACGGTGGCTCGCGCCTGTAAGCTTCAGCCTATGAAGTGGCTGGGACCAGGGATTGTGGTTCGAGTCCCGCCTGGGGCCCATAGCGAGACCTAGTTCCAAAAAAATAGCTGAGCGTGGTGGTACGCGCCTGTCATCCCAGCTACCTGGGAAGCTGAGGCTGGGGATTGCTTGAGTCTGTGGTACCCTGGGCAATATGAGCCTGTGGTTCCACGGGCAAAAATAGTGAGACCTAGTCTCAAAATTAATTAATTAATTAATTAATATCTTGAATCTACCCATACCAAGGACTCATCAAAGAGCTACACTAATATGGTCACTAATGCTCGGAAGCCAAAAATCAGGGAGCAGCAGAGAAACCTGCAACGACAATGTGTTACCCTCCTGTACCACGGTGGGAGGAAGGCCTCAGAGTCGTGGCAGAACCCCAAGGGGAGCGGCAAATGGCACATGGAGAGGATACAGTCTGGACTAACTACGCACTAATGTCTCGCTCCAAAAGGAATTTGTTGACTAACTGAAGACTGACTCTCTAAGCCAGAGTCCAGCAAAATGGCAAAGAAGCATCAACATAGATCTAAAACCAGAGTGGAGGAGACGGCCACCAAGAAGGATGAAACACTGAGCGGCTCCAAAGGAGCTGGAGAGGAAACATAACACAAAGTCAAGAATCGAAATCTAAACAACACGAACTACTGGGACCCAGGAACCCAGATCCTTGCCTGGGGGGAAAAAGTGCTCTAGAAAAGGAGGAGACCTATGGGCTAAAACCTAATCAGATAAGCAGTAGCTAGAGAGGAGTTGGAGTGACCAGAGTGCGGGGGAGGGGGATGAATGGGGGGGGGGACATACCCAAGGGGGTAACAATTATGTAAAATAAATAAACATTAAAAATTATTACCAGGAACAGCAGACAGACCTGTAGAGAGAAAACCTGCATCTTAAAACAGGTCAGCAATCCAAGAGCCAAGGAAGGGGGAGGGGCCGCTCTGTATCTGGGTACCAAGATGCATGCACCGTGGTCTGAGGTTGTACTGGCAGCAGGGTCTGAGGTTGTGCCGGCAGTCCCGCTGGGAGTGGCCAGTGCCGGGTGCTGTGGCTTTGTCCATGGCTGTGATAGAGGAGGGGACCCTTCTGGCAGGAAATACCTGCTGAAGTGTCCTGGAGCCTGGGCTGCAGATCAGCCATCTCCTCTCAGGTGGTTCAGGACAAAAATGGCTTTGAGCCATCCTTGTAGACGTTTCCTGGAAGGTGCGTTGTCCTGGAAGGCTCCGTGTTAGCTCCGTGTGTTCCCAGCGCCTGTTAGAATGGCGCCTTTAGTCCTCACGGCGACCACCCGAGGTGGTCACCGCCGGTCGGTGGGTGCACAAAGAGAAAGGGGGCAACGTGGAGCCACAGCTTGTGCAGGGTGGGTGTTTAGGTCGCCCAGCGGGGCGGGGGTCAGACAAGAGCCGGACTTGGCAGGGGGAGCAGGTGTGAGCCGCACCCCTCCTCTGACAAATGGGGGAACTGAAACAGCCTGTGATGGCCAGGGAGGGTCAGGGCCCCTGCCTGGGGAGCTGATGCAGCCTCTGCAGGAGGCTCTGTGTGCCCCAGGAACTGGGCCCGCCGGGCCTGGCGAGGTGGCCTTCCATCCATCCAGCCTGACCAGCCCTGGGAGGGGCACGGTGGACAGTGGAGCAGTGGGAGTGGGTCAGGGAGTAGCTGTGGCCTCTCATTCCTCATACTGCTCAGGGTCCTGGGCACGTGGTAGGGGGCCGTGGTGGAGGGTGTGATAGGGTGACAAAATGGCGGGGTTTCGAGGGGATACTGGGAAGTGGGGCCGCTGAGGCTGTGGTGAGCACCTTCCTGTGCAGGCTCCTCTCCCAGGCTCTGTCCGGGCTCAGCCTGGCCTGCCCCGGTGATGGCTGAGGAGAGGCCTCTGCCTGGGAAACAGGCCCCGGGATTAGCCGGGAGCAGCCTGCTCAAGTGAGAAGACGTGTCTGGGTGCACATAATCCTTCGAGGGCGAGCGTGGCCTGAGAAGAAAAATTAAAAAAAAAAAACTGGAAACAGGGCCGGGCACGGTGGCGTGTGCCTTTATATGTATGTATGTATGTATGTATTTTTCGAGACTAGGTCTCGCTGTTTTTTGCCCAGGGAACCGCAGGCTCACGTTGCCCGGGGTACCACGGACTCCATCAATCCCCAGCCTCAGCCTCCCAGGTAGCTGGGATTACAGGCGTGTGCCACCACGCCCAGCTATATTTTTTTGGAACTAGGTCTCGCTATGTTGCCCCGAGCAGGACTCGGACCACGATCCCTGGCCCCGGCCGCGGCTTCCTAGGCTGCCGCCTACAGGCATGCGCCACCATGCCCGGCCTTGAAAACAACTTTCTAAGCTGAGAGTGGGAAGCACGCGGCCGACCCTCCAGAGAGGGCACCGTTAGCGTCCGGTCCACCGCTCCTCCCACAGGACAGTCCAGTGGCCACCAGGAGCCCAGCCTTTCCCCTCTCACCGGCCCCCAGGAAGGGAGGGAACTGAGGGAGGAGGAGGGCAGGGACCAGCCGGGCACAGGCCTGTCCACAGGCCTGTCCACATCCAAGTCCCGCCCAGCTGCCCCTTCCCTGCAGAGGAGGACCGGTCCCTCCCTGCTCAGCAGCGGCCTTTGCTCAGGGAACAGGGGTGGGGGATGGAGGGTGGGGGTGTTGGCAGGAGGGAAGGTAGGCGGTGGGGGGGACCTGGAGCAGAGTGGGAGCTGGGTCCCCCTGGGTCCCTGACCCTTAAGTTTGAACTGCCCTCCTGCAGGGGAGCTGGCCTGGCCGGCGGCCGCTCTGCCCTAATAAAGGCTGTCCTGTCCGCTCACGGCGCCGCTTCTCAAGCACACTGACAGCTTCCTGGGAACACGTGGGGCTGAGGCAGGCTCCTGAGACCCGCCCCCCGCAGCCCCTGGAGGGAAGAGGAGCCTGGCCTCCTGGTCTCCCTGCGTCTTGGTTATGACTTGCTGCCTGTGTGACAAATGCGACAGTCACTTCAGAAAGCGCAGCCGCTTCTGGGCCAGGCGTCTGCTGCTCGCTGTCCATGGGGGACTAGCTGAGGGCTGGTGGCGGGCGCGCTTCTGGTCTCTGGGTTCCTTTAGCTTCATTTTGGCCCCATGAAACAGGCCTAAGGCCCAGGAAACAGGCCCAGGAAACAGGGGGAGCCAGCCTGAACCCCAGCACACCCCCATCCCCCCCCAGCAAGAACAAAGAGAAGGAACTGCTGTCTCTGGGGGCTCCTGGCACCCTTGTCTGGAGGCCCCTGAATTTGCCCCCAAGTTTCGAGTGACAGGGCGCTGAGCTGCTCCTGGGGAAGTGCACAGGCCAGCCTGGCCCCTGCCCCCAGAGCAGCTGCCCCCAGGGTGCCAGGTTGGCACCCCCCTCCCTGGCCCTCCAGCACAGGCTGGCCTTCAGGAAGCAGCCCTAAGTAGCCACCGCCAGCTGTGACATTTGCAAGCCCGATGGGCCCCCATGGCAGGCTGGGGACTGTGGCCTGTGGGTTGCAGGAGGGGGGGGGGGGGGGGGGGGGGGGGGGGGGGGGGGCCAAGCCCAGTCTCTGGGGGGTGAATATCCAGCTCAAGGGCTTGTTTTCTGGTCTGGACTCCTGCAGTTTGAGTCTCTTTGGCAGCGGGGGAAGGAGGCTCGGAGCAAAGGGCAGGAATCTGTCCTCACAGCAAACTCCTGTCTGAGCCTCTCGGGCCATCACTGACCATCTCGGACCGGCCGCTTCCTGGTGCTGAAAGCCGGTGTCCCGAGGCTGGTCCCGGCAGATGGGGGCGGGGCCGCGCGGCTGCGTGACAAGAGTCTGTTTATAAGGCTGGTGGTTTGTGTGTCCACATGGACCAAGAAGGGCTCAAACTTTCAGTTCCCAGACACGGGTCCCGCATGCCTGTGGGCCAGCGCGGCAGCTGAGATCTGGACTCTCGCCTTCCCCGAAGATGCATGCTCTCGGGGCACCTGTTTTGCAAAAAACTTGGCGAGCCTGTGGGGACAACAGCCCCCCAACTCCTGACCTGTCGGTGCTGGCTCGGCACCAGCCCCCCCATCCCCCGCCGGTGCTGGGACCTCCTGAGAGGCAGGGTGTCAGCGACGTGTGTCCTGGTTCCCGCTGCGTCGCGGCCTGCCGGAGCTGTGGGTGGCCGGCCGTGGCCGGGCGTCGCAGCCTCCCTTCCAGAAGACACGGGCTTACCTGCTCCACACAGGAGCTCCGGGGCGGGACTCGGCATCGGAACCTTGCCCAGGGCAGGGCGTCCAGGCAAGGGCCTCAGAGAAGTGGGGCTGAGTCCCAGCCTTGGACCCCGAGCCAGGCCTTCCAGCTGCAAGCCCGGAGCTGTGGCTGCAGCCACACCACCTCCCTGGTCCTCGGCGACCGGCTGGCCTGCGGCGAGGGGCCCCTAGAGCAGCCGCTGCCAGCTCTGACTTCTGCAACCCCAGAGCCTTCCCGGCCCAGAGGCCCCTCTGGCTTCGGACCAAGGCAGCCCCAGAAATCACTGTGCTGACGGTGGCTCCCGAGCCTCGGCGCTCGTCCCTGGCGGGCTCGGTGCGGGGGCTCGGTTTGGGGTTACACAAAAAGGGAGATGCCCAGAGGAGCCTCCAAACCGCCCCCGAGTGGTTTGGAGCACTCTGCGTGCTGGTAGCAGCCCCCGCCACAGCCGCAGGGCTAGATGCTCCCAGGCCTTCTCCGGCCTCCGGGTGTGACCTGAGCGTGCCTCCCTTCAGCCACTGGGGAAGTCGGGGCCCTGACCCGGTGGGATGTCGGAGAGCCCCCGGGAGGAGGCGCTGAGTCCCCCAGCCCCAGGCCCCACCTGTGAGGATGGGGTGGCTCAGGACCAGGTCCCACGGCCTCAGCGGCCGGGGGTCACCCCAAGAGCCTCCCTGGCGCGGGAGAGGCCCCCTGCCCCTGGCTGCAGGACCCGGGCTGCCAGGCTCCTCATTCCCTCTGCCCATCGAGGCCGCCCCTCTGCCCGGCCTCGGAAGGGGGGACGCGGGGTGTAAGGGGTCGCGAGTGAGCTGCCCTGTTCTGGGGCTCTGGCGAGGGCCTGGGCATCTGCCCGCGGCTCTGCCCTAAGAGCCACGCGCCATCCCCCGGACCTGGGCGTGTCCCAGCCGGCTCCCTCGGGGACCTGCCTCGCTCCGCTGGCACACCTGCCACCGTGCCAGGCCGGGCTCTGGTCCGGACAGATGCACCAGCTCCCAGCCGCAGCCCTCCGGGTGGCCACAGGGGCCGTGGCCCGGAGAGGCTGCCTCAGGGCTGAGAAGGAGGCAGAGGTGACTTCCGGCTGGGAGGGGATGTGCCGCGGGCCCGGGGGCCGGGCACCCAGGCCTCTGACGCAGGATGGCGCCCGCCGCGCTGGCTGCTGAGCTTCTCCTTTGGGCGGGGCTGCTCCTTTGGCCTGATGCGGTCTCTGATGGCTCTTAATGCCACGGTCGATGTCGCCACCTCAGATTCCCAGTTGGCGGGAGCCCACCCTGCCTCTGCAAGGCGGAAATGGATCCTTGCCCGCCGCAGGGACCCCGGCCTTCAGGGGGGTGGGAGAGGCAGGCTGCGCATCCCGGTGAGGGGGGCGGGGCGCCGCGCCTTCCCATAGGCTGAAAGCAGAGACCCTCTCCCCACCCCCACTACCCCCCAGGCTTTGTCCCAGCCATGCTGCCTGCCCCCCTTGCCGGGCTCAGGAGGGCAGCCTGCACTTGCACCCCCAAGGCAGGGGCGGGGGATGACACACTGCCCAGCACCACCCACAGCTCCCTGAGCCCTGGGCTGTTTATTCACGGAGTTCCTGGGAAGGCAGGCCTGGCCAGTCCGGGACCAGCCGCTGACTCAAGGAGGGGGAGGAGCAGGGGCAGCTGGGTAAGGTCTCCCACAAGTTCCCAGGGGCCCCCATGGGGGGCTGGCAACGAGTTCTGCAGAAGGGGAGCGCAGGCCAGGGCGGCGGCCTCCTCCCCAGACCCGCAGCTCAGCTCGCACGCAGCAGCCTCGAGGCCCTGGGGTCAGGTCTGCTTAAGCCCTAGCCTGGCTCGGGCTCCCCAGAGCGTGAGTCTGGGATCTGGGGCTTCCTGGAGAGTGCGGACGATGCTGGGCCTCCCCCAGGCTGAGAAGGGGCCCTCACAGAGGTCCAGGGGTCAGCCTTGCAGGGCTTGGACATCTTGCACGTTCTGATAAGTAACTTCCAGCCCAGGAGCTGGGGGTGCAGAGGGTGCAGAATGGGGGGGGTGTGAGATTGGGGGGAAGGGGTGGGAGTGAAAGGGGGTCCCAGTCTCCTCCCTCTCCCCTCCCTATGGCTCTCTCCTGGACATGTAGTAAGGAGGCAGGACACTGAGGGGTGAGG
>PVHY01034776.1:0-10238 GCA_004024945.1 Uropsilus gracilis | reverse complement strand
GACTCAAGCAATCCCCAGCCTCAGCTTCCCAGGTAGCTGGGATTATAGGCGCACGCCACCACGCCCAGCTATTTTTTGGAACTAGGTCTCATTACGGGCCCCAGGCGGGACTCGAACCGCGATCCCTAGCCCCGGCCGCTTCATAGGCTGAAGCTTACAGACACGAGCCACCGTGCCCGGCCTGGAACAGTGATGTCTTGATGGGGTCCCCTCTCCCTGCGGAAGGTTTGCTTTTGAAATTAACTTACCACACCAGCAGCCTAAGAGTGAAAACTGCATGCAGAGCTCCGCAGGCGGAAGGAAGGCACCAGGCGGCCTTGTCGACCCGGGAAAACATCATGGTGCAGGCGTACACATGGGACCAACGGGAGTGGTGGGGGGCTGGCGGGACCCCAGCCTAAGACAGTTGGGCTTTGGGAGACATTTGTATCCGTGAAGGCCTGTATTTCTTGATAAAACTGTTTTTAAAAAGTTGCTTATTCTTATTTGCACAATGGAATATTGTTCATCAATCAGATGACAAACTTTTTTTTTTTTAGAGACCAGGTCTCACTATGTTGCCTGGGGTTGTCTCGAACGCGCAGACTCAAGTGATTCCTAGCCTCAGCTTCCCAGGTAGCTGGGATTACAGGCGCGTGCCACCGTGCCCGGCAAAGATACACTTGAATCATTCACAGCAACATGGATGGAGCTAGAAGGAATCATGTTAGCAGAAATAAGCCAGAAAGAAAAAGAGAAATGCTGGAAGGTCTCACTTATATGAGGGATAGAGGGAAAACAAACAAACGGACAAGGAAATTTTAATGAGGCATAGAAGCTGGGTGTGGTGGCGCATGCCTGTAATCCCAGCTACCTGGGAGGCTGAGGCTGGGATCACTTGAGTCCATGGGTTCGAGACAACCCTGGGCAACATAGTGAGACCTAGTCTCAAAAAACCAAAAACCGTATAAGTACTGCGCGCTAACTGATTGCACCACTGGAGCTCCGTCAAAAAACCAAAAACCAAACAAACAGAGGCATAGAGCAAGAGAGGGGGAGGAGTGTAAAATCGGGGGAGGGATGGACACAAGAGAATGAGATGGTTCATGGGTGATAAGGTGATGGGAGAGCCTCGAGGTAGATGATGCTGTAATACATACATGTGCGATCAATAAAAAAATTAATTAATTTTTTAAAAGTTGCTTATTCTGAGAAACTATGCTGGGAACCTGGAAACTGGACTTTCACACAACTGGTCTCTAGTAACTGTTTGTTCCTGGAATTAAAGAACAAGCGTGTCTAATGATAAACTCCGACATGCCACGAGCTGTTCAGCTTCTTAATGAAGCGCTCAGGTGAGCTGACAGGAGAGCAGATCTCGAACCTCTCTCCCCAGCCTGCCCTCAGGCGTCAGCAACAGGACTAAACGCTCAAACACACTCTCAGCTGGAGCCTGGGGCATCAAGGGTGTTGGCAGCACGGCAAGGTGACGTGCGCCTATGATCCAAACGCTGGGAGGCAAGAGATTAGGGATCGCTTGAGTCTGCGAGTTCGAGACTACCCCGGGCAACAGAGCAAGACCAAGTCTCAAAAAAAAAGAAAAAGTGTTCACGGTCACGTTACTGGTCAGTGTCCCCAAATGGAAACAACCCACGTGTCCACGGGCAATAAAATGGATCGAAAATATTTTTGTCTATTCATGCAGAGAAACAGGAAGTGGATGCTGCAAGACTCTGCTCACTCTTAAGACACAGGGAAGAACCAGAAGGTCAGCCTGACGATACCCTCCGCTATACGCCTTCTGGTAACTTTCCAAAGCAGTTAAGAGCAAGTGTTTCGGTGTCTGTCTACACGAGCAAACTGTGAAGGCAGGGAAGGGGGGGGTGACCGCGTTGCTGATAACCGCGGATGGTATGGGGAGGAGGGCTGTGTCTGAGACCACAACAGAAGGGCTCCTGGTTCTGCGGGATAGAGGAGACAAACAAACAAAAGGACATGGAAAATTTCAAACTAAGTGTCAGCAGAAGGAAAGCACAGAGCAAGAGAGGGGGAGGGGCTCAAATTGGGGGAGGGATGGTCACAAGAGATTAAGATGATGATTCATGGGCAATAAGGTGGTGGGAGAATCTCAGGGTAGACGGTGCTGTAAAATATATGTATGTGCAATCAATTAAAAAAATTAGCTGGGCTAATTACAGGTGGTGATACGCACCTGTAATCCCAGCTACCTGGGAGGCTGAGGCTGGGATCACTTGAGTTCGCGTGTTCGAGACAATCCTGGGTAATGTAGTGAGATCTAGTCTCTCAAAAAAAAAGTTAAATAAATAAATAAATAAATGATAAGAAAGAGCTCCTGGGGTTCTGGGAATGTTCTATTTCTTCTCTGGAGTGATGATTCACAGGCAGAAGCTTTGCACCCATCCCTCAGGCAGGACAGTCACATTTTATGCCTTTTTCTGTATATGTGTCATATTTCATAATACAAATTGGAGGGCGGGGAAAACCCACGAGGCCAACGTCAACCAAAGCACCCTCAGAGTAGCAGTTTCAATATTGAATGAGGGAGCGATTCATGTAGGAGACTTCCTAAGGGTCGCCAAGACCGGGAAAGGAAAGGTAATGAAGAAAATAGAGTAATTACGAGGCCATCTTCCTCACAATATAGCCTCGAGAGAGAAAAGCAATTACTGATAAAACCACAGAGAGAAACGGATGCATCAACTTTGGGGATCCAGCATTTATCAGCCTTGGAATCAGAGAGCAGAGATCAGCCAAAGAGGGTGCAAGGACAGAGATGATCGGGGCAACACGATCAGCAAGCAAGTTAATAAGCGCAAGTAGAACCTCACACCTGGCAACCTGTGGGTCCACATGGAGACATTTCCTCAGGTGTGAGACTTGGGGGGCCTGAGTCCCCAAGCCCACCGGTGCCTTCCAGCCATGACTCTTTCAACAGTTCTGCTTGGAGACTTGCCCGATCGCCCTCCAAAGGCATTTTCCACGAGAGAGTCGATGACGCGCCCCTCGAGGGCCACATGGCTGTGAGCAGACACAAGGACTCCGACCGAAGTTCCAGAGCTGCAGGATTATTTGCAAGAAGCTGGCGCACCAGGGTCCTCAAACCAAGGTGGTGAAAGAGACCGAGAGCAGAGTCTGTTACAACTTTTTATAGGGCAAAGCCACCACCGCCCCCCATTGCGAGGCAAGTAAGCAGGTGGAGGACACATTTCCATAACTGCAGGACATGTTCCCACGTTCCCGTAATGGTGGGACACGTTCCCATAACTGCAGGACACGTTCCCATAACGACAGTTTCCAATAATGCTACATCCATCACCCATCAGGACAGTGCTGGCGCCCATCGTCCATCAGGTGGACAAGACGGTTGTCGGGAACAGCCAGGAATAAGGGGAGGCGGACGCAGGATGTCAGACCAGCCAGCCACGGTGGGCACTTTCCACTGAAGGCGGGGAGAGGACACTGGTTTCAAAATGGAGGTTTTGGCGTCTACGGCCATACCACCCCGAACGCGCCTGACCTCGACATGGTTTTAAGCAAAATGGAGTCACTTTGGTTAGTCTGTTCCCAACAGACACACTCTGGGGTGTGTGGCAGACTCGGAGAAAACCCACAGAATCAGGGGAGCCCTTTGGAGAAAGTGCCTCCTGCTTACAGACATGGGAACTCCGGGCGCAGTGGGGAAACAGACTCTGGGCCCCAACCTTTGTAATGAGCGGGAGACGCAACAAGGAGGACACTTCCTCGCCGGTCGATCTTGCAGAAAAGGAAAAGATTCTAGGGCAAAAAATAGAAGAATCTGAGAGAGCAGCAGCCGACAGGCTGCAGGGCTGATTGTGACACGCGGGGACTCGGCTGGATGGGCACCGGGGCGTCCGGTAGTGACGTGGTTGAAAATTGGACCATGGACCAGCATGGACCATGCTGCCCTGGGCGGCAGGGGCTGGGAGAAAGGCCCACGAGAAGAAATGAGTAGACGAACCGAGAGGTGAGACACGAGAATGGGGGGCTGATAGAGGAGCCCGAGTAGCCAGGCTGGGTGGAAGCCCCCTGGAAGAGTGAGCTGGTGGTGGCGAGGAGCCATGGTGGGAAAGTGGTCAGCAGAATAGCTGGTGTGGAGAGTGTGGCTCCCTAGCAAGGTGGGTGGAAGCTGGTACCTGGAGATGCCAGGGATGGAGAAAGCTGATTTTGGCATCAGCGTTTGTGGAAGAAGTTTGCAGAGCCTTGGAGAAGCGGAGCAGCTCGCAAAGCTGGAGAGAGAAGAAACAAGATGCTGGAGAAAGACTGGACGTGGCAGAGCGCCTGCCGCAGGTATGGAGGGGCAAAGGGCACCATCGTGGACATGGGTCTTTGGGGCCTTTGGGACCGAAAATGGTGACTGGGGTCAGATCACGGCCACTTGTGGCTTTAAGGACTTTTTGTCTGGCTCCGTTTTCCTGGTTAATTTTCCTTGCTAATAAAACCCTGTTGTTTAAATTGCATTTGACTGGCAGCTGCTAGGCGCGGTGGGTAAGAATCTCGGCAGCAGAAGCCGCGTTTTAAAGGTGGCGCTTTTAGGCCGGGCACGGTGTCACACGCCTGTAGGCGGCAGCCTAGGAAGCCACGGCCTGGGCCAGGGATTATGCTTTGAGTCCCGCCGGGGGCCCAAAGCAAGACCTAGTTCCAAAAAATAGCTGGGCGTGGTGGCGCGCGCCTGTAATCCCAGCTACCTGGGAAGCTGAGGCTGGGGATGGCTTGAGTCCGTGGTACCCCAGGCAACCAGAACCTGCGGTTCCACGGGCAACATAGAGAGACCTAGTCTCAAAAAAAAAAAAGTTCTGCTTTTGTTCTTTGATGTGTTGGCTGGCGGCTTCTGCCCCATTTGACCCGATACCAGTTCCCGATCAAGGAACAGGGGTCCCAGGCCTTGCTGGGGTCCAGTGACCAACACAGGCCTCCTGTGTGCTCCGGATTCCCCAGTTTTGGGCATTTCTAGTGTATCCCTGCCCATTGCTGTGTGGCAGGTGAGTTGTAACTGCCACTCACTCACAGGGTTTGGAGCCAGAGAAATGGCCCTCGAGGGATGGGGTGCACCCCAAGAGTCACATTTGGGGACTTCACCTTCATGGAGGCTCAACTCTGTGATGAGGGGCCTGGCTTTGGGTTCATGCAATGAAGAGGGATGGGGATGGGTGGTCCTGGTGGGAGGGAGGGGTGTATTTCACATGCAGGAAGGAGATAAATCCTTGTCAGAGGGGAACGGGCAGGTGTTAATATTTATTTACTTATTTTTGAGACTAGGTCTCGCCATGTTGCCCAGGATAATCCCGATCCCGCGGACTCAAGCGATCCCCAGCCTCAGCCTCCCGGTAGCTGGGATTACAGGCACCTGCCACAGTGCCCGCCCACTTTTTTGAAACCAAGTCTCGCTATGTTGCCCAGGGTAGTCTTGAACCTGCGAACTCAAGCGATCCCAGGCCCCTTGCCTCCCAGTGTTTGGACAATAGGCGCGCGTCCCCACACCTGGCTAGGCAGGTATTATTTTGCTACCTGGCCAGCCACACCCTCTCTTCGCAGAGACCCTGACGCTGACGTCCATCCACCACACAGTAGGTCCACATTCCTTTGGCCTAGAGTCAGGTGGCTCAAGGCCAGGTCTCGGTGACTCAGGCAGGATGGATGCTCCCTTCCAAGCCCAGTGCTGAAGGCGCCCCAGCCAGTCAAATGATGGCGGATGCTGAGGAGAATGCAAAGAAAGGGAGGACCAGGGAGGGCGCAGGGAGCTGCGGCTAAGCAAGGGCAGCAGGGAAGGGCTTCTGGAGGCGGCATCTGCATGAAGACCGAGCAGAACCTGGGAGATGCGCCCCACAGGGCTCCATGGGAAGAGGACGCAGGGGCATATGGGAATCCCAGGTGCAAGGGCTGGTGCATGAGTGACGTCATGGCGACAGCCACTTGGAGGAGAACAGGGAGCAGATGGCTCCGTGGCTGAGTGAGGGAGCATGCGGGCAGGAGGGCAGAGAGAGCGCGGGGAGGGGCGCACGGCCTCCAGGCCACGCGAGGCCTTTATTCTGGGAACTGAGGAGCCTGTGGGGATTTCTGGGCACAGAAGTGATACGGACTTTGTTAGGGTTTGACCAGGAGGACTCCAGGGTGGCAAGCCCGGGGGATGGGGGGATGAAGGGCCTCTCACCGTGATGGAGACGAGAGGAGCAGGTTTTGGGGGAAAAGGAACTTGATCTAGATGCTAATTTTGAAGGCCTTTCTGCCCTCCAGGATGTCTGTAGCAGGAGAGGTCTGGGCAGGAGATAGGAGGTTGGGTGTTGGTAGCCAGCAGCTGGCACTGAAAGCCACATGGGTGGTTTGACCCTTTCAAATGGGTGCTGCCAGGCGTGGTGGTGTGCTTTTAGGACCAAGTCCCTCCAAGTGAAGTCATAGTCTGAATTTTTCAAACCAAAAGTCTAGTGGAAGCTGGGCATGGTGGCGTTGAGCCTGTAATCCCAACTAACTGGGAGGCTGAGGCTGGGGATCGCTTGAGTCCGTGATACCCTGGGTAACGTGAGTCTGCGGTTCCCTGGACAACATAGCAAGACCTACCCTCAAAAAAAAACAAAACAAAAACAAAAACACAAAAAAACCCTTCCAAGTGAGAGTGGGTTGGGACTGACCCAAGACCACAGCCCCTCCCAGGATGCCGTGCAGTCGCCCCTTAGCGCACGGCCATTCCGGAAAGGCAGAAACGGTGAGGGGATCCAACCCTCTGAGGACCAGGGCTCTACACAGTGGTTCCATTTGGCTCCTCCGTACGGCTGGCGAGGACTGAAGGAAAACGTGCAAGGAAGAGCGACTGGCACAAAATCCACTTGCAAAGTTGGTTAGTCATCACGCCCGAGGATTGTCAACCCGACATCAGCTATCACCAACATCCACCCTAAGCCACTGTGAATGTTTCCTCCAAACAACCTTATCTGGGGCCAGGTATGGTGGCACATGCCTGTAAGCGGCAGCCTAGGAAGCCACGGCCAGGGCCAAGGATCGCAGTTCGAGTCCCGCTGGGGGCACATAGCAAGATCTAGTTCCAAAAAAAATACATAGCTGGGCGTGGTGGCACATGCCTGTAATCCCAGCTACTACCTGGGAGGCTGGGGCTGGGGATTGCTTGAGTTTGTGGTACCCCAGGCAATGTGAGCCTGCAGTTCCACAGGCAAAAATAGTGGGGGGGAAAAAAAGCAAAAAAAAAAAAAACCCAAAAACTTACCTGGCAGATGAAGCCATTTATGTTCTCTGAGTCTCCAAAAAAAACCATGAAACTCAGTCCTTTATGTACCAGCCCCAAGTTACAAGATGTGCGCACAATAACGTATTCCACTATTTTTTTCCCTAAAAATACTTTATCCATGTCTTTAAAAAAACCCCACAGGATAGTGAGTCACAAAACGAGTAAGGAGCTATTTTAATCCTTTCTCTCAAGGATCATCTCTCTCGCACTCAGATCTTCAGATTCTCCCTCCTCCCTGAATAGCTTCCTGTCACCACGATCTATGATGAAAACATTGGCGCATTTACTTTAATATCTATCATTAACAGGTTGAAGACATTCACGAGTTGCCATAAAACAGTGACTGAGAGACTCTAAAATTAGAAATCTCAAAACATCTTCCTTCTAGAGGTAGTGCACGCAGTAGACAGTCTCTAGAGATAGTGCAGGCAGGGGACACAGCCAGCCCAGTAAAAGGTGCTTGAAATCTGAATGCTGAGTACTCAAGAGGAAGCAGCAACCTCTTACATCCAGGAGGGCTGAGCGGGGCATGCAAAAACTAGGACAGTCTGCCTCAGAAATTCAGTCTGCGTGGAGAGACAAAGCGCACACAGCCATGAAATGAATAAACAAACACCATCAGGCACAGAAGAACAGCATCATTTTCAAGACATATTAGAAGCAACAGTAACCTAGGTACAAGGTTATCTATATGGTGGGATAATGGGTGATTTTCCTTTTCTTGTCTACAAACGTTTGTAATGGTAACTTTTAAAAAACAGTTGAGCTGGGTGTGGTGGCACGTGCCTGTTGTCCAAGTGCTGGGAGGCAAGAGGCCAGGGATCACTTGAGTTCGCAGGTTTGAGACGACCCCGGGCAACATAGCAAGACCTGGTCTCGAAAAAGCAGCCGGGCACCGTGGCGGGCACCTGTAATCCCAGCTACCTGGGAGGTCGAGGCTGGGGATCGCTTGAGTCCACAGGATCAGGACTACCCCAGGCAACGTAGCGAGGCCTAGTCTCAAAAAACAAACAGTTGAAATGTGCTTCAGAGAAGCCGCAGAGTTGGGGGCTGAGGGCAGCGTCTGGACTCCTGCTTGTCCACTGGTCAGTGACCTTGGGCGAGTCATCTACCTTTGCTCCCTGCCCCCCCCCGCCCCGAGCCCTGACACTGTTCTGAACAAATCATCATCCTATCTTCGCCTGACCGTAGAGGCCTTGGCACCAAGGCCTTGGCACGGAGCAGCCGCTGTTATGATAAGGACCTGCTGGTGCTGTTAGAGGAGCTGGCAGGTGTGGAGCTTTGCCAGCTGCGGCACCTACGGAAACATTGCTGGAAAGGCCTGGACATCAGGATGTTAAAGGTCAGGGGAAGCTACTCGGGGCCGGGGATCGGCCTGAAAAGGGCCGAGACTGAATGTGACCAGGCCGAGCCCTCCAGCGAGCCCTCGGGGAGATGCGAGCGAGTTCTTGTCCAAACAGCAGCTCCGAGTTGGCTCCAGAAGGGAGAAATCAGCCCTGCCAGACTTTGAGGCTGTTTTCATTCGTTTTTTTTTTTTTTTGCCCCACCCCTCGCTTTCCACAAAAAGAAGAGACTCAAAGAAGCTTCCTTCTGAATGTGTATCACCGTTTATTGGAGCAATAAATTGCATTTACCGAACAGAGGGCATTGTCTGTGGAGGGGGAAGAAGGAAAAGGAAGCCTGTTTCCGCAGACTTGATTTCTTTCCAAACACTTTATGGTTTCAAATCCTTTTTTACCCCAGAGGAAATTCAGGGATTCAAGTATGCTAAGGAGGAGCCGTAATACAAAACGTCGCACGCTGGCGGGCGTGTGGGGAGGTGTGTTTGTGTGTTGGACCAGCAGACCTGCTTCCGCGCTCTTGCACGCTTTTCCCGCTTGGGTCAGGCCGAGGCCCGTGGACGCGCCACACTGGCCGGGCCCGCCTCGAGCGCAGACTCGGACTTGATTTACCCTCGCGGGGCTGCGGTGCATTTCCAGCCGTCAGGCAGCGTCAAAGAGACCGGCCCTCCCTCCCCAGCCCTCAGTCACGGAGGTCCTGATGGCCTCAAACACTCGCTGGGCGGCGGCCGTTCCTTCGATCCCGAGTCGAGGGATGGTTCCCAAGGACCTGAGCGGGAGGTTCTCTTCGTTTGGTTTGGGATAAAAAAACGTGTCAGGGGACAGCTCCAAAGAAAAAAACTGAAATTCAAATTCTGAAAATATCTTTGCCGTTTTTATTAATCATGTCATCTAACCCCAATTAAAAAACAGATATGTGAATATGATATAAAAATACGATCCCGGGATTAACACTTTGTTGCAGGCACAGTTACCTCACGGAACGGGCGTGCGGCGGCCGGGCGGGGGGCTTATTCTTGCTTCCGCTTCTCTTACAAAATCCACAGCAGTGCAAGTCGGGCCGGGGCGGGGCCGGGGGAGGGTCTTTAGCAGCAAAACGTCCAAGGTTCTCTAATCACAGCCAAATCAACGGACTCGGGTTCGGGGGAGGGGGAAGGGGCGCCGCCCAGACCCAGCCGGAGTCGCTGGCCCCAAGACCAGCGCAGCCGAAGCCCGGCCGTGACAGGGAAGGTGGCGCTCTCCGCGCAGGCCGCCGCGCCCCTCCGGCCCCGGCCACGTCTGTCATTAAATATATGTACAGGGATCAGCTCTCGTTGCCTCCGTGCTGCGCCGCGTCCGCTCGCGTGGGTGTGCGCGCGGGCGCTCGGCTCTCGCCACGCGTGGCCGTGATGTCTCAAGGTTCTCGCTGCCGCCGGTGCTGCCCTGGGGCCGGCTAGTGCTCGCCGCTCTGCTTCTCCCGCATCCAGGCATGGATCTGCTCTTTCAGCTCGGGCACTGTGCGGGACAAGGGTGTCAGCGCTGCGGGAGGCCCGGGCCCAGGCGCCCGCCCGCTGGGGACAGGTGGTAGCAGGACGGGTGTACGGGTGTGTGTGTGTGTGTATGTGTGTGGACAGGTGGTAGCAGGACGGGTGTGTGTGTGTGTG
>PVHY01034775.1:0-10206 GCA_004024945.1 Uropsilus gracilis | reverse complement strand
TTTTTTTTTTTTTTTTTTTTTTTTTTTTTTTAGGGACTAGGTTTCACTATGTTGCCCGGAATAGTCCCAAACCCGCAGACTTAAGTGAGCCCTAGCCTCAGCCTCCCAAGTAGCTGGGATTACAAGTATGTGCAACCACGCCTGGCTATTTTTTTTGAGATTAGGTCTTGCTATGTTGCCCGGGGTAGTCTCAAACCAATGGACTCAAGTGATTCCTAGCCTCAGCCTCCTAAGGTTGGGATTAAAGGCTCATGCCACTGCACCCAGATAAGGCAACCTATTTTAGTTACTATTTTCTCAATATCTCAAAATGACTAAAATTTCAATGGACTCTGAGAAAGAGTGCATGATGCTCATAGGGCCTCTTTCCCAAAAATAGGTTAATTAGTATTTCAGCTTTGGGTTGACACTAAGGGTTGCTCAGTTCTCCTGCTTCTCTTAAAGAGGTTTGGGCCTTTGTTTTGGTTCACAGGTAGAAAAATTCAGCCATTGGAGCAGGATTCCTCTAAATAATCTATGAACAATGTTAAGAAAAAAATTAATTTAAAAAACAATTGCCGTTTCATAGATTAAGAAGAACCTACTTATGTGTGCGTGCACACACACAGGAGAATAAACACAGGCATCTTATCCAATGAAGATTCATTTTCTGCTGAGTTCAGAGGACGCAAAAAGGCACAATCTTGTGGTTTTCGAGAAATGACTATTTTGGTCATCATCATTTAGATGGTAAATTCAGATAAATGCCAAAATATATGTATTTATTTGGTCTTCAGCCACAGTTAGAAGCTTACAGTTCCTCAGGCTCTTGAAATTTCCTGATTGTTGAGAGTCATAAAACTCTTTTGTTTCATGAATGAGTGACTTTTGGGGGATGCAGCTAAAGATGGGTGCTGGTTGTCAGGGAGTCAACCAAATGGTTGTGGATTGGTACTTCCAGTTTCTTGCCCCAACCTCCAGGGAGGGAAGAGGGATTGTGTTTGAGTCCATTTTTCAACAGCCAATAATAATCAATCATGCCTAAGTAATGAAACATTCATAAAGACCCAGAAGTAGAGGGTTCAGAGAGTGTCTGGCATGGTGAATATGTGGGAGATTCAGGGGGAATGGCAGACCTGAGATGACGTCAGGACTGTGTTCCCCATTACTCACCTGTGCATCTCTTCCAATTAGCTGCTGCAATAAATTTCCACAATCAACCAGTAATCTAATGAGCACAAAGTCATCTGCTGAGTTCTGAGAGCTGCTTTCGTAAATGAATTGCACCTGAGGAGGGGATGGGGTCAGAAGCCCCAGGAACAGTCTGTGATTGATACTTTGACATTTGGATGGGCAGTGGTCTCTGGAGAGTAAGCCCTTTACTTGTGGAATCAGGTCTATGTCCAGGCAGACAGTGTGAGCACTGAGCTGAATTGAGTCGAACTCTCCCACATTTGTGCGTGTGCCGGAAATGCTTGTTCGGTGTGTGTGTGTGTGTGTGTGTGTGTTTGGAATCTCTAAATACAAACATTGTCAACTGGTTCCAGGAACACCAGCATCCTATGCAGGAAGAAGGAAGAAGTATCAAAATAAGGGCCTTTGGTGTCCTGTGTTATAATTATAATTAGAAATATAGGCAGATACTGGCCAGATGCGGTGACATGTGTCTTTAATCCCAGCCTAGGGAAGGTGGCTGAGGCTAGGAATCACTTGAGTCCGTGAGTTTGAGACTACCACACGCAACTTAGCGAGACCTAGTCTCAAAAAATAGCTGGGCGTATTGGTGCACACCTGTAATCTCAGCTACCTGGGAGGCTGAGGCTGAGGATGTGGATTGGTTGAGTCTGTGGGGTTGGGACTACCCCAGGCAACATAGCAAGACCTAGTCTCTCAAAAAAAACTATATATATATATATATATAGCTAGAGAGAGAGAGAGAGGCAGATACAGAAAGTGCTATGAATTGTCTCAAAGAACTACCAAAACTTTCATCGGAAGTTTATCTGAAGAAGAAAAACAATCAAAACATGTGGCATGAATGGGTAAGAACAGCAGCCTCTTGGAATTCTCTCCTGGGTCTGGAGTCACAGTTTAAGATTTACCTAGAAAATAGAGCTGCTCTGGCTAAAGGTTTTGGATTTCTTATCATTTTCCTGCCTATGACTGACACCACCCACGTGCTCCTGAATTCTGATAGGATCATAGCACAAAACCAGTTCTTCAGATTGCAATTAAATTTTACAATAATTTAATAACTCAAGGACAACATCCAAAGGAATGAAATTGATTTGCTTAGTTCTTTCAAACCTCAGGCAGCAATCAAATTATCACTAAGATCCTCACCAATAAGAGCAGAGAATGGTTCTGAATAATCAAATACTTGGCAAATCCAAGAAACTAATTTCCCCGCAAATCTCTGTTCAATACTTGCCATCTTGGATGTAAAAAAGATCAAGATGTGCTGTAATCACACTAGTACATCAGGTTTCCTCATCCACAAACCCACTGATATCACTGTAGATACAGTTCCCTAGAATAACAGAGCTAAGCTTTTGCAGAACTCAGATAAACTGCCCCAGGGAGCACAGTCTACACTGTTATTTACTCAGTGGTATGCTGAGGTCTCAATTATAAATTGTGTCAAGTGAATCCTTCTTTACTTTTCATAGTCAGAGGCTAGAGATGTGCTGAGTGAGTCATTCCTATCCCATTTCCATTTTAAGTAGGTATCATGTCCTAAGATGTCTCATGTGTCTCTGGTGCTTTTTCTGTCTCCTCAGAGATCAACCACCCATAGATAATTTCCAGGCATAGACCCAGAATTCAGTCAGGGCAGAGGTAGAAGTCTTGATGATGTCTCGTGACCCATGTCACTGTGAGCATATTTGGTGGGTCTAGGTGGGGCACTTTGGAACTCCCTGAAACCTTACCCTGGATGTCAGTCTGGCTTCTGTCTACTTTTCTGGGTGAGATCTTATGTTCCTTCCTAACAGTGGAGATCTTTTTTTGAATTCAGGACATGCTTGATGGGACCCTGTGACCTTGTGAGGAGATTATAAAAAACTATCAATACTGAGAGCAAGCAGTGTCGAGGTGTATTAAGGACTTTGCCATATGCAGGGATGAAAGAATTCATCACCAACAGAACCACATAGAAATGCTACTGGTAGCTTATATGGTAGAAAAAAAAAGTAGCTGGATATTGGATATACGGGTCCACACAAGAGAATGAACACTAGAAATATAAATATTTAGGTAAATATATCAGAGGTTTTTTTTTTAATCATAGAAACCTCTTTAAAATAAAATTGAATGTTTAAGCAAAACAATCACAATGCATATACAAGTGAAATGCTAAAGAATATTTCAGAAAGACCATGATGGACAAAATAGGAGTCCACAATAATAACATCTTTTTATTGTGCATGAATAAATATGAATAAGTAGATAAATAAATGAATATAAATAAATATATCATCACCCGAATGATAGACTATAAGTCAAAAATGCAGACTGTGCCCTCTATCGTCACCACTAGGAAAGCAATATATTTATAGTTAATAGGTGACCAAGGAAGAGATGGGAAAAATAGAAAACAAAGAAACAGTTGATAAACTTAAGCATCTTGATAGCCACATTAAATATTATACCACACAAAGGTGGTCAAATTAAATATAAAAATAAGACCCAACTTTATGCTGTAGGCCATAAACACACTTCAAATGAAAAGACAAAAATAGATGAAAAATAATAGGACAGAAAATACTGTAGCATACTAACAGCAATCTAAGGAAACCTGCAATCACTTTGATGTGATCATTATTTATTTTATTTTTATTGATTAAATGTATTTTTCTTACATCATTGTATACCCCCAAGTTCTCCCACCACCATATCACCCATGAACTGTCATCATGATCCCTTTTTCTCATGCCTTCCCTGATTTTGCCCTTTTCTTATCAAGTATATTTTAGAACAAGGAATATTATCAAGAATAAATAATTATTTCATAATAAAAATGGGGTCAATTTAGTAAGAAGAATTAAAGAATCCTAAATGAATGAGTGGCCAGTAACAGCATGCCAGAAGACAGGAAGTACAAATAGAGAGAATTGCAAGGAAAAACAAACAAAGCCTTAATAAAATAATCACTGAGGACATGTGATATGCCAAGACTTGTGTTGATTACTTTATATATATTAGATACTTTCTCAATAAATGAAATAATGAATCAAAAACCCATAGGGATACAGAAGACTTGAGTAACACTGTCTGTACTAATTTATATTTATTTATTTCCACCCAATAACAATATTATATTCAATATTTTCAAGTCCTCACATAACATTTACTAAGACAGATTATATATCCTGGACCATAAAACAAATCTCACTACAGTGAAAAAAAGATGCTAGAAATAAAGTCAGTTCCCTGATCACAACTGAATTGAATTAAAATCTAATAACAGAAGGAACTCTAAAAATTTCTCAAATTTCTGGAAGGTAAGCTACACACTTCTAAATAAGCCACAAGTCAAAGAAGTCCTAAGTGAGTTTAGAAAACTTTGGATCTGGAGAAAAAATGAAAACACAATATTTCAGTATTAATGAGATGCAAAGTAGCACTGAGACAAAATTTACAGCATTAAATATTTTTATTAGAACAGAAGAAAGGTCTCATCTCAATTTAATTTAATTTAAGAGAAGAGGGAAAAAAGAAACATGTCATATGTGTTAGAAGGATTGGGTTTAACTTAAGGTGTCTATTTGGTGAGGATGTGGAGGAACTGGAGCTCTCAAGAACTCCTGGAGAACTTTATAGAAAGTTTCACCTACTTTGAATGTCTCTTAAAGTTTTAAACATCATAAAAGACAATTGAATCACTCTACTCCAAGAGAAAAATAAGTATATGTTTATAGTCATATTTGCACAGAAACATTTACTATGACTTTATTTGTAAATATCCTAAATGTTCATAAACTAGTAAATGAATAAACAATGGCATATTCATGTCATGGAGTATTACTCAGTGGTACAAATCAATGAGTAACTGTTTATGTGACAATGCACATGAATATTAAAATAAGTAGGCTGAATAAGAGGTCAAACCAAATCAAGAGTTGAAACTATCTACTCCCATCTATGCAGAATTCTTGAAACAGCAATTTCACCTACAGTGACAGAAAGTAGACTGGTAACTCAGTGGGGTCAAGAGAGATGGAGAGAGAAGGAAGGAATTACAAAGTCCACGAGGGGCTGTGTGGGTGATAGATCGATACACTATTATGGCTGTAGACATGATTTTGTGTTTGCATACATACAGAAATATATCCAAATTTTACATATTGATTTTGTGCTGCTTATTGTTTGTCAACAGTAACTTACCCCTTCACAAAATATCCTTGCACTGCAATTTTCTTAAAATGCCAATTGCAATTTTTGACTATTAACAACTGGTGAGGGTATTACGCAGGAAATTAGAATAAATCAAATCTGGTTTAACCTTTAGTGAGGTTTTAGTATTCGGAAAAAGATAAAAAGGAACTTCTAGGTAGTGTTTAGTAATCTACAAAATACTGATTCCCAGAATAACAGCTTATCTATATCATTAGACATGTTTGTATATTATTAGACATAAGGTAAAAGATCATGGGTGACATGGGGGGGGATGACAACAATTTAAAAAAATAATCAGGTAAACAAGACACTCCAAATTTTTTTTTAAAAATAGATTATTTTAAGTCCAACTTACTATGTTTCAAAGGCTATGTATACAAAATAACACCCGGGTGTGTCCTTACCTTGTAAAGGTCTATGTGAGACTGTTTTGCATCTGGTGCAAGGGCTGAAGTCCTTGCTGATTGTCTCCAGAAAGAGAAGGTGGATACACAGAAACTTGAACTGACTGGAACTTTATAGAGGTTCCCTCCCCACATCCCATCCCATAAAGTCAGCTGTTGAGTTCTTCAACTTGGTACCCAGGAGACAGAAAATGAGACAATGTATCTGAATTGCCATCCTGTCACAAGCTCTGTCCTGACTTTGTAAGAGTTAAAAACAAGATAGCTGTTGTCTCATATCCACCTTCTAAATCCTGTGTGAAGTTTTTTGCATGGACCAGGAAGATCTGAAGACATGGATTACACTGCCAATCACACAGATATGTACACATGTATTTTTTGGGTCTACAGACACAATATCTAATACACATGCAAATGCAATATTTAGCAAGCATCTATTACACATTTAACTCTTTTGTGCTAAAAAAGCAATGACCATTTCTGAACACATGGAAAGTGCCAGGTCTGTGTTGATTATCTTACATGCCTTAGCTACATTTATCCCTAAACAATTCTATGAATTGGTATGATTGACACTATTCATAGATGAGGACGATGTGGACCGTGATGGGGGAGGTAGAGATGGCCTTCAAACCTCAAAGCCTGTGTTTCTGACATATGCTGTCAATTCAGTAAAAAACAAAGTCAAAAAATACAGTGAGTTGCCATCATGTATTTAAATAACCAATTAAGAATTTTTCAAACATGGCAACGTTAAGCAAATTGAAAATCCTCTGAGATAAATAACTGCTCCGCTCACATTTTAAAGATTTTAATCTCATCTGTGTAGGACTCTCTTTAATTTGCACTGAGTGTACACACTCCTAAAATATATGCCAACAACATGCAAATGTTTACTGACTTCAATTAAAAAAAAAAAAAGAGGCATCAGAATAGCCGTGCAGATCAGAGAGACAGGCTGGGGAGTGCAAGGGGAGGGAATGTGACAGAGAGGAAAACCAGGGGAGAGAGATGGAGAGAGAGAGACTGCAGCCTGGAGCATAGAGAAGGCCTGAAGCAGAGAGAGAGATATGCAAATGTTCATCGACTCTGTAATGAAAAATCTCCTTATTAAATTGTGCTTTATCTGGGAACAGTCTTCCTTTTAGGAACATCTCCAAGCAGAGATAAAGGCATCTTACTCTACTCATTAAACTGTGCATGGTTTGATGCAATCAGACTTGTATAATTTGCATATGGAGCGGTTTAATCTAGCTCATCCTGTCTTGCACCTATTGTTAATCACACCTAGGCCTCCCTCTTTCTCCCCCTTCCCCAATAACCCTTTTATTAAGCAGATAAATGAATAGACATAAGGACATCAACATCTTTGTGAGTGATCATGAGCCTGTATCCTCAGAACATGCCTCGGTGTGCTGATTGTGTCTTGCTTGACTTTCCATATGTTCTTAATAGTGGCCGTCTTTGCTGATTTAGAAAAGGCTGTGCTCAGGCAGATCGCGATGAGAGGAGATGGTAGTAACATACACTGATTGTATGTCAGCCATAAAGAATATGATGGTTGCCCCCCCCCCCCTTAGTTACTGGATGGGATCTGCCTTCAACAAAATATCTCTGGGTCAGTGTTTCATGTGAGGTTTGAGGTACAAAGTAGCTTTTAGGAATATATGAAAACTTTTAATTGCTTCTTAGTGGTAATGAGCATTCAGTGGAAGATGATTGCAGTTTGATATTGAATATGTTTGTGTCTAATGTATGTGAGAAGAACTATTCAGTCTTTGCTCTGATCACTTTTGTTATTTCCTGTTGTTTTTATTAAGGAGCTGAGGCATGATTCATGGAAAATAAAGCAACCTGAGGTCTGACCTGCCTCCTTTCAGCTTTTATCTCCCTCATTCCCCAAGTTCCGGTTCATGCTTAGCACCACATACAAGGTAACAGTGTTGGGACAGGTGGGTGAACCCTGGGGATTACAAAGTGTGAAATTTATATATAAATAAACTAATAAAAAAATTTAAAAATAATAAAAGGAATCCAAGGAAGAAGAGGGTGGGACATTTTCTTTTTTTTTTTTTTTTTAAAGTGGTATGCTTCTTTATTATTTTTTTAAATTTATTTATTTATTTATCTATCTATCTATCTATCTATCTATCTATCTATCTATCTATTTATTTATTTATTTATTTATTTTACCGGGATTCAGGACATTTTCTCTGGTGTGAATTGTGTCTACTCAGAAAAGGTGAAGGCGAGTTAAAGTGTTATGGAAAAGCCTTCGTCATATCATTCCCACCATCATCTGAGGTCATGTGATTGCTTGAAGGTGAAGATCCCACCTTAAGAGATTTAGGAAAGGGAAGTAAATGTGCTTCACTGCAAGTTCCTGAGCATCTGCATGTGAAACAAGCAGCATTTAGACATTTGAATCCAGCCTCCAGATGACTGGCTACCTTGCGCTGCTTTGTCCACTCCCTGGGATGGCAGGTTGGCTCATGGGTGAGGAGACGCTAATTGGAACAAGGAAATGGTGATCAGTGGGGGTGCATGAACACTCCGGGCAACCAGCCTAGAGGGTGAAGTGGGGCAAAAGAAAGAACTAAGCAGTTCCGGAGCTTGGGAATGAGCAGACTCGGGAGATGTCTTTGGTGTTGGGATGTGAAGTAAGTTGGAGAGAGTCAGAGGAGAAGGGAGACAAACCAGAGGAAGAGCGAATTCTTCAAGAAGGAAGTGTAGATGCTCATTTCCTTTGAAAGTTCATGTGCTTCTTCTGTGTAATGCTTGTGGGTTCACCAACTTTGACTGTCTCCACTTGGCACTGCATCTTCAATGAACTAAACGTACATCTGGGGATTCAAGTGAAATAGACACAGTATCTCCCACACCTGGTCAAAATGGTGAATACCAGCAACAGCATCCATGGAAAGAGACATGGATTGAAGATACCTGAGGAACCAGGCTAAAAACTTTTCTTGAATGGTCTCATTCCATTTCTCCCAAACATTGCCATCATCCTTATTTTTCCATTTGATGTACCAGGCTGGGGAAATTTCCTTTAATGCATTGCTCAAGAGAGCCCAGAAATGTGTTGGTTTCAAGTTTTTGACATCTACAGCTCTTCCTCCACTTTTGTTGTACCTTCTGCCATGTGGGGAGAATTGCCTTGTGTAGTTATTGTAAAGGGGTAATTCTGAGGGCCCGATTATACCACCTTCCCCTGCCACCTCTAACTTCATAAATTCTTAAAACCAAGAACTCTTGTCCAAGACACTAGAAGATAATTGTTAACCTGGTTCTCAACTCCAGAGCTTCCATTTCCTCTTCCAACACAAAGAGGTCCTCACTCTTATTTTAATGTCATGATTTGGTGATAAAAGCAATCAGGGAAATGCAAATCAAAACCACAATGAGATAGTATCATACACCAGTAAGAATGGCCCACATCAAAAAACAAAAACAAAAACAAACAAAACAGGCAACAACAAGTATGGCATGGATGTGAAGAGAAAGGAACATCCCTACACTGTTGGTAGGAATGTAAACTGGTCCGGCCATTATGGAAAGCTGGGTGGAGACCCTCAAAGTAATGAAAATGGAACTACCTTTCGACCCAGCAATTGTTCTTCTGGGAATCTACCGAAAGGAGACCTCAATACTTATACAAAGTGACACCTGTACTCGGATGATTACTGCAGCACTATTTATAATTTCAAGGTCATGGAAACAACCCAAATGTCACAAGACAGATGAATGGATGAAAAAGATGTGGTACATATACACAATGGAATATTACTCATCAATTAAAAATGACAAGTCTGATGGATTTATGATAGCATGGATGGACCTAGAAGAAATCATATTAGCAAAAACAAGTCAGAAAGAAAAAGACAGAAATCAAATGGTTTCACTAATATATGGGACATAAGAAAAACAAACAAAAGGCTAGGAGGAAAAATTAAAACAAGTTAACAACCAAATCAAAGTGCACAACTCGGGGGGAGAGGAGGGAGATGATCTCTGGGGAAATTAGATAGATAGATAGATAGATAGATAGATAGATAGATAGATAGATAGATAGATAGATAGATAGATAGATAGATAGATAGATAGATAGATAGATAGATAGATAGATAGATAGATAGATAGATAGATAGATAGATAGATAGATAGATAGATAGATAGATAGATAGATAGGCAGATAGATAGATAGGCAGATAGGCAGATAGATAGATAGGCAGATAGGCAGATAGGCAGATAGATAGGTAGATAGATAGACAGGCAGATAGATAGATAGATAGATAGATAGATAGATAGATAGATAGATAGATAGATAGATAGATAGATAGATAGATAGATAGATAGATAGATAGATAGATAGATAGATAGATAGATAGATAGATAGATAGATAGATAGATAGATAGATAGATA
>PVHY01034774.1:0-10144 GCA_004024945.1 Uropsilus gracilis | reverse complement strand
AAATTTGTTCCTTGTTCTGAGTTAGCACAAAAGTTAAAATGGAAACCAAATGCTGTCATTTTCACAAAAAGAAAGGAGGACCATGTTCATGTATTGGATGTTTCTTTGGGTCCGCATTGTGTTTCTTTTAGTCACATTATGGTTTGTGTAAAATATGCTTTTTCTAGTCATTGATTTCCTGAGGACAAGCAACGTGAGGCCTATTTTCATTGCTCATTAGTCATCAGTTTCTCTTCCTTATGAAGTAGCTGATGAAATCTTTGGCTGCCCAATAAAATATTTCACAGTACAGTACATTTAAAGTGTTCCTACTTTACCCAGGTGTAGTGCTCGGTCACGGCAGTCAGTCCATTCACACGGCTGTGGGGTCATTTCTCTTGTATCTCCTGATGAAACTCAGTACTCACTAATGAGTGGCTCTCGTCAAGCCCCCACCCCTACCCCAGATACCCAATCACATTCATGATTCTGTCTATGGAGTTGATCTCTAATAGAAAAATTGAAGAAGGGGGTCCCCTCCAACTTGGACTGGGGCATCATCAGGACCCATCCTTGACCCCATTCCTCACTTATTCTATTTTTGGAACTTCCATCTGGAATGATGGTCCTTATAAGACCTTATTCTCTATGTGAAAACAGAATCCAAAGGTTCCCTTTCTATGCATCTCTGATGTCCAGGCATCTCGGGTCTCCAGAGAGGTAGTATTAGCCCTCGGTCTCATCATACCCTAAGATCTAGGGTATATCTGGCCATCCACTCAATCTGTTACCATCCCCTCTCCTGGAACCAGTTACCATAGGGATGGATTCTGTGAAGCTGACCTTGCAGGGCCCAGGATGATGGAGGGATTAGGAGCTGTTCCCAAAGCAGGTGTCAGACATAGGCTCAGACAGAATGAGGACCCTGTGGAAGTGGGGAGGCTGAGATTGTGATGGAAATGGAATCACTTGCTTATGTGCAGTGTGATAATTGATCTATAAAAGAAATACAAGAAATACAATGTATGTGTAAAGAGCTGGGACCCTGAACTTGAATTATATGAGGTTTCATAGACTGTGTTACCCCAGTTTCTCAGTTTCTTCTACTACATGCTTACTAGGCAACTTAGGTCTGAGAGCATCTTAACTGTTCAGTCTCAATGCAGTCACAAATACATTTTGGGGCCCTGGGCTCAGGGGTTCCTGGGTCCTCAGGGCCCTCGCTCAGGCATGAAGGACTAGCCTGTCCTAGTGTTTGGGGGAAACAGATGGAGGGTAATCTGGGGGCCCTTGATCTCTTGGTAGAGCAGGAGGAGCCACAGAACAGAAGGCTGCTGGGCAGGAGCATCCTTTACAGGGAAACCAGAAGGAGGCCTACCTGGAGTTGTGGGGTAACCTCGCATGTCAGTAGCACCCTGACCACCCACCCTCCCTGATGTCCCTGTTGGAAGTGGAGGTGCCCCCTCCTCCCTAGTCCCACACTCCTGTCTGGGCTACGCCCCTTCATGGGCCAGGTCCTCCATCCCAGCTCTGTGCACCCCAGTCATGCCCTCTCTCCCTGGCAGCACTTGGGGTGCAGGATGCACTCATAATGCATTGGGGTAGGGGCTTCACTGCTGAATTGGGGTCTCCACCCATACCCCACAGCTCTGGCTGCTTAGTCTTGGCCCTGGGCCCTTGAGGCCGGGTGTCTCTCATGACCAACACTGCAGATGGTGGCTGGAACTGGGTGTCTGTGAGGGAAATCTGGTTGCTTTGTGGTGGGGGATCTATGGGGGGCTGGGCTGAGAGGAAGGTTGTGGGCTGCAGTTTGGTTCTAGAAAGGGCCCCGTGGTCAATATCAGGGTGACATCGCTGTTGTGTGTACTGGAGTCAAAGAGTTGGGCTGTGCTCAGGTCCTCGGTTGTGACCACGGCCACTGTCAATGGCTGGGGCGCCTGGTGCCTGTGGGTGCAAGAGGTGACTTCGGGAGGGTTCCCGGGCAGTTCTGTTGTGGCGGAGGGGCATCAGTCCACTTTCTACATTTGAATATGAACTTGATTTTGTAACCTACCTCAGAAATGCCCCCCTCCCAGGTAAGAGAGTGTGATTTCCTGGGGCCTGGGCCTGGAGGAATCTGTCAGATTCTGAGGCCAGAATCCCAAGCTCTGGAGGCAGAGCTGGTAGAGATCCAGCATCTTCTTGTAGAACAGAAGGAAACTCCTGTGGGAGCCAGAGGGCTCCTTCCTTTGAAGCCTGCCTGGGAGGGGGTGGCGGGAAGGGCTGTTCCAGGGCCTCACCTCCAGGATTCTCCTGCAAATGCCCAGCAGCCTCTGCTTCTTACAGCCGACTGGCTCAGGGCATCTCCAGAGTCAGGAGTGGACGAGGCCTGTCACAGACCATCAGAGTACAGCTCCCAGGGCTGGGCTCACTCTGAGTAGATGTGTCTGGACAGTCCTGGCTGTGATGACATGGTGGCAGCTGTCCCTCTGTGTGCAGTCTTTCAGGGCAGTGGAATGAGATTCACATGCCTTTGGTGGGACTAAATGGATTCTCACACCCTCGTTTGATGGAAAAGAATTTGGTCTCCAGAATAAAAGATTCTCTTGTTCTGTGTTAGTAAAAAAGTAAGAATGGAGCCCAAAGAGCAAACCAAATGTGATTGCTTTTATAGGAAAGGAAGGTGGACCATGCTCTGGACTGGAAGTTTCTTTGGGTTTTCATTGTGTTTCCGGTTTACGTGTTTCTGGTTTGTATAAAATAAAATTGTTTTTGTCACTGATTTCCTGAGGACAAATAATGTGAAACATTTTCATTGCTTGTTTATCATCAGTTTCTCTTCTTTGGAGAAGTGGTTGATGAAATTTTTGCTGTGTTTTAAAAAAATTAATAGTAGAGACACTTCACTTTACAGAGGTGCGGTGCTAGGTCACAGCAGTCAGTCCATTCACACTGCTGAGGGGGGTACCCCATGTATCTCCAGATGAAACTCTGCTCACTGATGAGTGGCTCTATTTGTCACCCAGACACCCAACCTCTCCTGGGGTCCTGACTGTGGAGATGACCTCTGATAGGTGCTGAGAAGCAGGGCGTCCCCTCCAGCTTGGCCTGGGGTACCATCAAGAGAGACTCTGTCCTTGATTCCATTTTTCATCTGTCCCATTTGTGGAACTTCCATCTGGAATGACGGTCTTTGTAAGACCTTCTCCCCAATGTGAAAAGGAGAGTCCACACTTCCTCTCTCCATGAATCTCTCATGTCCAGGCTTCTAGGGTCCCCAGGGAAGCAAGTTCATCCCTGAGTCTCCTCTGCACTTCATGATATAGGATGTGGGGAGCCAACCACTCAACCCAGGATCTTCCCCTCTCCCGGATCTAGTGGCTTCAGGACACAGTGTGCAAGGCTGGACTTGCAGGGCCCAGGAGGATGGAGGGATTAGAAGCTGTGTCCAAAGTGGGATTCGAGACACATGCATAGACTGATTACGGACCCTGCAGTGGGTTGGGAATCTGGTTCAACTGAGGGAAATGAAATCATCTGCTTATGTGCAAAGTGTGATAACTGATCTATAACAGGAAAACAAGTATGTGTGTCTGAAGAGCCAGGAACCTAAATTTGAATTATATGCAGTGCCTTAGACGGTGTTACCCCAGTTCTTCAGTTTCTTCTCAGTTTCTTCAGGCACCTGAGGCCCTGAAAGCATTTTAACACCTCAGCTAAGGCTATAACCGCTCTGTTCACAAACATGTTTCCATGTGGTGGTGACAATGTGAGCAGATTCACACCCCACCCACACTTGTTGGTCTATGAGAGGATACTTCCGTGGGGTTGAGGTGAAGACAGCATGAAGTGAATGACCGCAAGCAGGCAAGGGCTGCTTACTGGCAGAAATTGATCACTGGGTAAACTAGACCCACAGTGCTCCCTGGTCCTGAAGGTCCAGGGCCTTCCCTTGTGGGACCTGAGAGAGTCATAATGCTGCTCCTGCTCCTTCTCTGAGGGGGATGCAGATTCCCTAGGAGTCTGAGGGGCTGACAGCCCAAGACCTATTCATATATTCCTGCTGCAATGGGATGAGGGCAGAGTCAGCTCAGGGTCTGGAGGAGTTGGGGCTTGAGGGGTGTTTGTGGGTATGGGCAGTGAGGATAGGATGTGTGGGCGTCAGAGCTGAGGATGTAACTGACTTTCTTTTTCAAAGCCAGAAATCTCACTAATACTTTGTACATTTCATAGAGGTGTTGTGGTGAAATTGGGGGGCCATGGCCCCAGCATAGTAATGTTGCATTAAGATAGCAGCCATTTTGCCCTGGTGGGTGGAGACTTGGAGAAGGGAAGCCAAAGTTTATTGTGAGAAGATCAGGGAGAGGGTATTTAAGAAGGAGTGCAGGGCCGGGCACGGTGGTGCATGCCTGTAAGCTTCAGTCTATGAAGCGGCCCAGGCTAGGGATCATGGTTTGAGTCCCTCCTGGGGCCCATAGGAGACCTAGTCCCCAAAAAAAGCAGCTGGGTGTGGTGGCACGCGCCTGTAATCCCAGCTACCTGGGAAGCTGAGGCTGGAGATTGCTTGAGTCTATGGTACCCTGGGCAATGAGAGCCTGCGGTTCCACAGGCAAAAAATAAATAGCGAGACCTAGTCTCAAACAAAACAAAACAAAAACGAGTACAGCTGGAGAGAATAAGGAGAGAGAGAAAGCTGGAGAAGGGAGAGAACAGAGGAGCAGCAAGGAGGCTGGAGACCTTGGAGCTGCCGCTACCATGTACAACAGCAGGGCAGGAAGGAAGCCACACTGTGGTCCTCCATCCACAGCCTGGGCTGATGAGGAGGCCAGGGAGCATGTTGGAGAAACCTGTGACTTGTGTAAGCTGACTTGGAAATGTGGTACTTGAGAACTTGGTTTAACTTTGAAACTGCGAAGCCTGGGAATTGTCTGGAGACCGGAAGAGAACTTGCAGTGTTGCTGTTAAAGAGAATTTGCTGTGTTGCTGTTCTCATCATGAGACGTCTGAAGTGGGTGCTGCTGCAGTTGTTTTCAGTGAGTCTTGGTGGTTTGGGCTGAAAGAAGGCTGGAGCCTTTGGAGGAGGATCAACGGCACCATCTTGGTTTCTTTATTTGGTTTGAATGTGGGGCAGCTGCTGTCTTGCAAACCCGTGCAACTGAAGGACACGTGCAGTTTTTGGACTGAAGACTGAAATGGTTGATACAATAATCAAAGGGATCCCTTGTACGCTCGGTGACTTTGGTCTATTTTTGTCCTTTAATGAGCAAGTCTGTTCTCTACCCTTTTTAAGACAGTGGGTCTTGCTACTGCTTGCTCAGCCTGGGACAACCTGATGAGTGGCTCAATATAAAGGGCCATCTGCTCCTATTTATCAGTTTAATTAAGTTCTCTGTTTTGCCTGTTTTTTTTGTTTTTGTTTTTTGTTGTTGTTTTTTGTTTTACCTAATTTCACATTGAATGTGGATGTAATGTTAGAATGACAGTATTGGAGGATTTTGGGTAAAGTAAATTATTACATGAAAGTTGACCTTGTGTTGAAGGAGACTGAGAGCTGAGAACTAAGGATGGAGGTGTCACAAGAGCAGGGGCTGGAGGAGGTAGGAATGAGGAATGTGGATGTCAGAGAAACCAACAAACCTTTGGTGCCAACCGCTGAGCGAGTGTCAGAGGCTGTGGAAAGTGCCCGGAGGCCAGATCTGAAGGGGTGCGGGGATGGGACCCAGGTAGAGACTCCTGCTCCCTGCAGACCCTCTTATTCCCAGCCCAGGGAATTGGGACTCTCTGATCAGGCAGAAGCAAAACAGTAACAAGATCAGGTGCTTAGAATCCACTGAGGCTTGGGAGTAGAGCAGGTAGAGATGGGTGCTGAGTTAGACCAGGTGAGATGAGGGTTCCTGTGTTTGTTTCTGTTCCCCCACCTAGAGGGACCTATCTGCCTGGCTTCCATGCAGGGGTGACATGCGGCCAGCAGAGAGTGCCCATCATGAGCAGAGACAGGTGGCTATTGCTGAGAGATTTAGGGACATTCATCAGGATGCCCTTGAACCCTCCCTATAGAGACCTCAGCTCCAGGACCCAGTTCCAAGGGCAGAGGCTGATGTTCCTCATGTCTCCTTCTCTTGAAGTCCCATCACCCAAAGGGAGTATGGGGTGCAGCCAGCCTCTTAATCGGGGCTCTGAGGTAAAGAGGAGCCTGTAGAGCATTTGAGGGTAGCAGATAAAGGGTGATCTAGAGGGTCCTTGATCACTGGGTAGAGCAGGAGGCACCACAGAAGAGGAAGCTATCCTGGGGGAGGGGACATCCTGTGCAGGGGAGACCAGAGAGAGAGGCCCACTTGCAGCTGTGAGGAACCTCACATGTCACCAGTACCCCCACTGCCCCTCCAATGTCCCTTCCAAAAGTGGGGCTGCTCCCTCTTCCCCAGACCCACACCCCTGTCCAGATCTGCCTCTTCTAGAACCAGGTCCTTCAATCTGGGACTCTGTGTACCCCAGCTGCAATACCTGTCTCAGGAGGAACTCAGGGTATAGGCTGGTCGAGCTGTGGTGCCTGAAGCCAGGGTTTCTGCCCACAGCTGCAGCAGCAGGCCGAGGCCCTAGGCCCACAAGTGTGGTTGTCCTCTGTGACCGGCACCACAGACAGCAGGGCTGGAGCCAGGGGTCAGTTCCCCAAGGCCAGAGGTCCTGGGAGGTAAGGGAAGGAGCAGGGCACCTGCACCCACAGGCGGGCCTGCATAATCACCCACTCCTGCACCTGCTTCCATCTCCCCTCCTCAGCCCTAACCCTGCAGGGCAGCAGGCTGATCAAAACCACCCCACTCTTCTCGATGCTCTGGGACCATTCACCCCCACAGATGGTCAGCAGAGCTCCAGGGTGGTGGTGCTGCCTGTGTCTGGGGAAGTTGATGGGGGTATTGGGGTACATGGGTGAGCGTGTGACCTGGGCCATTTAGGGAAGATATACCTCAGGATCTTAGCTCTGTAAATGCATAGCCAGGCAGATGCCCTCAGCTAAGAGACATAGATACACCCTGGGGCTTCATACAAGGGCTGACAAGGGTCTTGCCCCACCTTGGCATTCCTTCCAGCACCCCAGCCTAGACTAGGGTCTATGAGCACAGGGTGAGTCTCATGAGTCCTCCATCTGAGGAGCTCTTCTAGCCCCATGTCTACATCAGGGACTGGTCACTTCCCCTTGACCTGGAGGGTACCAGCCCCATCTGATGAATAGGGACTCATCCTGGAGCTGGGGATCACCAGGGGGTCTGTAAGCATGGGGGATAGAAGACAAGGGCATCCTGGGGAAGTGAAGGCTGCATTCATTCATTCATTCATTCATTCACTCACTCACTCACCCCCACATTTAAAAGCAGCTGCTTACTCCTTGAGGCACCCTATGGTGCTACCTCCATTGCTCCCCAAACATGCAGCACTGTGTGAGCTTTAGAGCTGAACCCCTTGAGCCTGCCCTTACTGTCAGCACCTGTGTGTTTCCTAAAATGGGACTGTGAGGAATAGGGTACCTGTGGGAAAAAAAGTAAATAAATAAAAAGGGACTATGAGACTTCGTGTCAAAGGCATCTGTGAAATAATAACCATGTAGCGCCTTCATGTGGGACAGAAGAAAACTCCTGTCTGGGAGCCAGAGGGCTGCTTCCCTTGAAGTCTGCCTGGTAGGGGGTGGCGGCAAGGGCTCTTCCAGGGCCTCATCTCCAGGACTCTCCTGCAATTGCTGGGCAGCCTCTTCTTCTTACAGCCGACTGGCTCAGGCATCTCCAGATGCAGGAGTGGACAAGGCCTGTCACAGAGACCATCGGAGCATAGTTCCCAGGGTTTGGCTCACTCTGAACAGATGTGTCCAGAAAGTCCCTGACGTGATGACATGATAGCAGCTGTCCCTCTGTGTACAGTCTTTCAGTTCAATGGAATGAGATTAATGTTCCTTTAGTGGGACTCAATGGATTCTTATACCCTCATTTGACCTGAAGGAATTTGGTCCAGCTTAAAAGAATCCCTGTTCTGTGTTAGTAAGAATGGAGCACAAAGAGGAAAGAGAATACAGTTGCTTTTGCAGGAGAGAAAGGTGGGCCATGTTCATGGATTGGAAGTGTCTTTGAGTTTTCATTATGTTTCTTTAAGTCTCTTCTTTGGTGAAGTGGTTGATGAATGTTTTTGGCTGCCTTTTAAATAAATTTCAGGTAGAGACATTACCTTTACCCTTGTCAGTGCTAGATCACTGTCAGTAACTTGATTCACATTGCTGTAGGGCCAGTCCACTAGATCTCCAGATGAAACTGGACTCGCTAATGAATGGCTCGAAGTGTTATTGTAAGGTTCCCCTTAGACACAGGCCCATATCTCAGGTCTAATTAACAATGAGCCTAATAACCAGCCAGGACTATCCCTCCCTGGCACCGCATCAGAGGAGAGAACAATGGTGACCTCCAGGGAATGATGTCAGGAGAGATGGGCAGGTTCTTTTTACCTAAAAATCTTTTCCTGCTTTTTCTAAACTAGGGAAAATCCTCTAAACCTTGCAATGTGATACTAAACAAGCAAGAGCTGTTGTGACCCCTTAAGCTTCACTTACTAGTTACCTTTGTTATTCAGCTACCTGCCACTTGCTTGCTGCTAGACAGGGCTCTCTAGTGGGGTCTCTCTCTCCTGAACCAGAGGAAAACAAAATGAGTTCAGTAGCACATGTTTCAAACCCAGGCATCCTTCTTTTCCTCCTTTGGTGTGTTTCAACTTTTCCCAAGCATGTGGTCAAAGACATGATGTGTTCTTGTGGAGTCCTTCTTAACTCCAGGTAGTAGAAACATACAGGAACCAACAGCAGGTCCATATCAAGCCTCCTCATAGCTCCTCCAAACTCTTAGATTCCCACTAGGACACACACTCATCTTATGCATGATAAAGCCGTAAGTTCACTAGCCAGGGCCCTACACCAGACCCAGGCTGCGTTGGCCAGGCAACCCAGAGTCACATTCTCCATCCAAGCTCCTAAATCCCAAGATGGCTGATCTCTTTTTCTTGTTCTAAGCCCTTTTATATCATTAATTTTTGTTTCCTGTATTTCCAGGAATAGCCTTGTCAGTCATATCACATTACAAAAACCTGTTTTCCTTCCTCCCCCCCCTTTTTTTAAAGGAAATTCTAATGAACGCCATCGCCACACTTTAGCCTGTCTTCCTTGAAATTTACAATTCTAAAGCAGCAGGGAAGTAACTCCATTTTCCCAACTTTATATATATATATATATATATATATATATATCAGCTATGTTAATGGAATTATCCAGGGAGTTATCCTGTATACTCTCCAACACAGGGGTCTCAAAAGAGGAAAAATCAGCACATCTCAATCTGAGATGTGCAGGTTCACCCATTTAATCCAGACCTTCCCTCTCTGAGATCCAGCAGCCATAGGGATGGCGTCTGCATGGCTGGCCTTGCAAGGCCCAGGAGGATGGAAGGATTAGGAACTGTGTCCAAGGTAGAATTCAAGACATAGGATCAGACAGAGTGGGGACCCTTGGGGGTGTGGGGAGGCTGAGTTTGATGGAAATGGAATTACCCACTTATGTGCAAAGTGTGATAATTGATCTATAAAAGAAATACAAGTAACATGTGTCTGCAGAGCCAGGAACCTGTACTTGAATTATATGAGGTGCCCTAGACCAAATTACCCCAGTTCTTCAGTTTCTTCTCATATTGTTTGTTTGCTGGACACCTTAGCCCCTGAGAGCATTTTAATATTGCAACTTCACCACAATCACTAATATGTTTCCATGCAGTCATGACAATGTGTGAGCTCTTCTACATCTGCACCTAAAATTGCTGGTCTGTGAGAAGATACTTCCATGGTGATGAGGTGAACAAAGCATGAAGCAGATGACTGAGAACTGTCCCTGCAATGGCACTGAGCACAGTGGCCAGGCAGCCACATCTCTAGAACTTTCCATCATCCTAAACTGAAGAACTTTCCATCATCCTAAACTGAAGTCCTGTTGGAAGGTGCTTGTCATTAACATAACTGATCATGGCCTATTGCTTTAGAATGGGTTAACATAGCTGATTTCATATAGCTTAGCTGATACATATATTAACATAGCTGATACATACATTGATAAAGTGGAAAAAGGAATTATTTCCTTGTTGCTTTAGGATTGTAAATTTCAAGATTA
>PVHY01034773.1:0-10231 GCA_004024945.1 Uropsilus gracilis | reverse complement strand
TCTGAGTCTTACATGTTTCTTTTGTAGTTATTAGGATAATTAGAAATCACTTTGTTAGAAATAAATTAGTCTGCACTGATAGTCTTACATTGGTTTGGTATTTTGGTTGAGAAGGCTGGAGATGGTGGTAAGAACTCACGAGTGGAAAGTTTAAACTGTGTTTTAAAGTTTTTCTTTTTAGGTCTGAAAGAGGGAAAGAAAGCAGAGAGAAGCTGATAGCTGATGTTTGCATATCAATGGTAAAGGTGATCAGTGAAAATGCTAATGAAGAGTATATAGCCTGCTTTGTAGAGAGAAGCAGGCAGATAGGTGTAAACCGTTAAAGTCAGAAAGTCTTCCTTTTACCCACTTTCAGTTCGAGTCCCGCCCAGGGCCAGTAGTGAGACCTAGTTCCAAAAAAATAGCTGGGCGTGATGGCGTGCGCCTGTAATCCCAGCTACCTGGGAAGTTGAGGCTGAGGATTGCTTGAGTCTGTGGTACCCCGGGCAACCAGAGCCTGCCGTTCCAAGGGCAAAAATAGCGAGACATAGTCTCAAAAACAAACAAAACAAAAAACAAAAAAAAAAAAAACAAAGCCCCTCATATCTTGGAGGAAAAAAAAGGCATTTAAATCTAATAGCTCTTAACAGTTGAGCCAAGTAAGATTGCAATATCATTTTATTTTAATACATATTTAAATTTATAAAAGTAAAAATAACCTTTTTTTCCACAATTATGTAGAAACATTACATGTAAGCAAGCAAAATATGTAGTTACATTAATACTAGTTAAAGGATTTTAAACACTAAGTATCTGAGAAGGGGAAAAAAAAGCCATTAACCCTTTAGTGTTATTTGGACTGTTTGGAAAGCTAATTTTTACATCAGCATTTGTTTAAAAAGTTTGACAAACCTTGGAGAACTGCAGCAGCTCAGCACACTGGAGAGAGAATCATAGAGAAAACGGGAATAAAAGACTGGACTTTGTAGAGTGCCTGCCTCAGGTTTGGAGGGGCAAAGAGGTACCTTTTTGGACATGTGTCTTTGGGACCTTTGGGACTAAAAATGGCAACTGGGGTAAAACAACTGGCTATTTGAGACATTAAGAAATTTTTTTGTTTGACTTTCTATTTCCCTGGTCAATTTTCCTGACTAAAATCCTGTTGATTGCATTTGGCTGGCAAACTGCTATGCATGGGTGGCAAGAATCTGGGCAGCAGAATCCACATTTTAAAAGTGCCACTTTTTACCTTTGGCTTGTTGGTTGGAGGCTTATGCCCCATTTTGACCCAATAACACTTTCTCTAAAATCCAAGCTGGGCACTAAGAGCAGCCAAATAAACTTGTGTTTTCCACAGGAATCATTTACTTGAAGGCTGGGCACGGTGGCTCGTGCCTGTAAGCTTCAGCCTATGAAGTGGCCGGGCCTAGGGGTCGCGGTTCGAGTCTTGCCTGGGGCCCGTAGCAAGACCTAGTCCCAAAAAAATAGCTGGGCGTGGTGGCACGCGCCTGTAATCCCAGCTACCTGGGAAGCTGAGGCTGGGGATTGCTTGAGTTTGTGGTACCCCGGGCAACGAGAGCAAGACTTAGTCTCAAAAAAAAAAATAAATAAAAAATCACTTACTTGATTCTCCTCTGAAGGAGAATCACTTACTTGAAAAATAACCCTACCCAAGACAATGGAGACAGAGCATGGCAGGCAGTCTGCTTCTCATGCTTCCCTCCTGGGCCCCTCCTCACTTACCCTCTCCTGCAACAGGTCCCTGCTGCTCTTGTTCACAACTCATAGTATGAAAGACACTCTGACTGAGAATTCAGGGCTGATTTGGGGGCCAATCCCCCTCAGTATCGGTCAGTTTGCTCTCCCTCTCAGCAACTCAGCTTCTCCATCTATAATGCAACGCTCATCCATGTGCACATCAAGATAGCAGCTGGTTCCAATCATCTTCGTTACTCAGAAGCTGCATCTGAGTCAGCGCCCCCAGGAGATGTTCCAGGAGATGCTCACTTCCTTGCCCATCCCCCAAGGCTAGTTCAGGAGGGGCTCCTACAAGCACTGACCATTTCCCCCTACAAGGAGGGACCGGTATGGATGAAGAGATGTGCAGTGAGCCCCGGGCTCCAAAAAGACAGGTTCCCAATGGAAGCTGTTATTAATTTTCTCTCGGTCACAGCTAACAAAACCACCCCTTCAGGGCTGAGACACTCTGGTTAATTGTTTGGTTCCTTGATGTGAAGTGAAATGCAGTGGACAAGTCAAGAATGTGCCCCATCACATAGTAGGACTTTTCCATGTCTTTCAACCAAGCCCTGGCCAGTGGTGTATCATCCTGGGAAGCTGTGAGTTAATCTGCGATGCTAATGTACGTCACAGTGCATACATGTATGTGTGTGTATGTAGTGGAAAGAAAGTTTTCCCACCACAATTTTTCATCACTGTTTCTCTTCTGTGTCAAGCATATCCCAGCTCTAAGGAAGTCACTAGTTGACCTTGAATATGGCAAAATAATGATCATCTCTAAGATTCAGAAAACATTCATTCACCCCAGAGTCCTCTTCCAGATGCCAGGGATATACAAGACACCATCCCAGCCCCAAGAGTAGACAGTCTAGCAGGAGGAGACAGACACTAAAAACTTGGAGGTAGATGAGTCCCATGGAGCCATGTGGGAGCATTAAAGATAATTCAACTTTTCCCAGGGGAGCCAGAAAACACTTTCTGGGGCAGGAAGCTTTTGACTTGGGGTTTAAAGGATGTGTAGGAGTTTGAAAAGTGAAGCTGGAGGAAATACACTTTGGTTGAAGTCAAGATTGTACAAACGGAAGCAAAGATGAATGTAATGAAAAGTTATGATTTTTCAGGGTTTCCTTCAAGATCTTGAGTGATTTTGTTATTTGTAATTTTATATTCTCTTGCATTTAGAGTTTGCCCAGATTGCATAAATTCAGGCTCAACTAAACCTGGATCTGCCCTGCATATGAGAACTGGCACACAAACATGGGAGTAAGTGTGCTAAGGTTGCATACTTCTTCTATGCTAAGCTAGATACCAAAATGTTCCTTGGCATAACCAGATAACAACTTCCTACCCAATACAGGTACCTTTTCAGACAATACCCAAATGGACCCTGTAGTGTCACTCCAGTAGTGTTGCTACAGACAACAAAAGGTTGGGCTGCAGGTGGCAGAACTCACAGGAACTGGAGTGGGGGTTCAATGGCGCTTTCTCTGCAGACTTAGATACAGAGTCAAGGGCAGGTATGTTTCCAAAGTGCACATCAGATATTTGTACTAAATCTCTAGTGAGGTTTCTCCAAGAACAGTAACCAAGAACTATTTCTAGTTCAATTCAAGTATGGCGGCCCATGCCATGCTCAAACCATGCTGTTATGTCTGGGGTCTCCATTCTTTGTTTCCATGTCCTCAAGAGGATGGCTTGTCCTTGAGTCTACACCAGTGAATTTCAACAAAAGAAGTTGCTTTGAGATGCTCCCAAGAAGTTCAGTTCTCCTTGTTCATGGAGGAGCAAGAAGAGGGCAGTTATCTGGTTGTCTCCCTCAACCACAGCTCTCTGCATGCTGTCAGCACTCTAAGTCCCCCCCATCAGTACCCCCAGATTGAATGTTCCAAGATGACAAGCACCATGTCTAAGTTCTTTTGGACCCAATGCCACTATGGCTTGCTAATGTCTCGCTGGGCAGAGAAAGTCACATGTGGGAAAGAACTACCTATTTGAGAGAGGAACCAGAAATGTGGTTCACCAGGAGGTATCCCATTGCATGACCCTTAGAAACTTAGTGCATAAAAGGAAATTTCTCTGTACTGCATATGCCATCTGTAAAGTGAAGGAACTAACATCAATGGCCAAATCCTGTCAACCTTCCTACAATGGCAAAATCACACCAGAAATGAACCTCGAAGAGTTGACTTAAATAAATAAAACTTCACAATAAAAAACAATATGTACAAATAATGTGTGTATACAAATCTATATAGAGATATAGATATATGATTACATGCATAAGTATAACTGAAGGCTCATTTGACACCAGAAAGCCAACTAGGAACGTTTGTGAAGATAGAAAGAAGGCTTAACAATAGCTCATGAGAACAAGGCTTAGGGATTTATTCAAAGATGAACTTAGTGGTAGCTGGAAGTGTGCTGTAGTCCCTTTATGAGTTAATTAAGAGTTTGGTCACATGAAAAAAGGCATTAGGTACAGACTGAGAGAAGTGAAACTGCTCTATAATCCACCCTCAGGTAACATGAGTTCCCTTCTTGGTTCTTCTCTGAAGAGAGAAGTGTAGACAAACTGGACTCTGTTCAGAAGAGATGAGCTGAACGGAGATCAGGCTGACAGCATCTGAACCCCTGACCAGCCTTGGCTTGACTAATACAGGAACAAAGCACCATGGTGCAGATCCTGAGATGAGGACTTAACACCACTCCTGAATTGTTCTTGCCTGAAACATTGAGCTTCTCCAATCATGCTCCAGATTTAACAACCTATTTACAGCAAGTACAGAGGATAGAACAAATTAAGCACCATGAAGAGAAAATCAATCATATTCAGAATATGGTGTAGTCAACAGAACAAGTGATTCTATAACAAATCTATAGCATGGAAAAAGTGTTGGAGGAAATATTACAAAATAAAAGAAACTTAAGAGCTATAATTAATTATAATATATGACTTCTTTGTATACCAATTTTTTAAAAAATGTGAAAAACTCTTTGATAGAATCGAGGAACTCTCCATATGGACAGGGTGATAGTAGATCTTGAAATTCTGTTAATTGCATCATCAAAGTAACATGGTCTAATTTTTAAATGTTCCTTTTGATAAAGATGTGTATTCATATCTCACAGATGAACATATATTATGTTGGAGATTCGCTCTAAAATACTCCAGCAAACAAACTCACAAAGTAAGAAGGGGAGGAGGGAATAGAGAACATGGGATAAGGAAATGTTTACTGTTGCTGAGATTTATTGATGGGCATGTAAGATTTCATTAAACTATTCTCTCTACTTTGGCATATGCTATAAAATTTCCATAATAAATAAATTCTAGTCCAGAAGTCATTCATTAAAAAGAAAAGAAAAAAATGCACAGAGCAGGAAAAAAAATGATCTAGAAAGAGTAATTTCTCAAAACCAGGTCCCCTGAGGAGGTCCTGAAAGAACCAGGGATGCTTGGAGATCTAATTCTGCATTCAAATATATGAAAGGTAGGTTGTTGAGTGAGAGGAAGACTTGATCTGTGAAATTCAAGAGGCAACAGGGAAGAGAAGATCAAGTTTAAGATCAATGCAAAGAAATAACAAGGAACACTCTCTAAGGCCCCCTCTTGCTCCAGCCCTCCATTCTCCTCTTGCTCCACAACTTTCCATGAGCTCTGTGTTCCAGCCACACTAAGCCACCTGGGGCTGTTGAAACACACCACGTACAGACCTATCTCATGCCCTTTGCTCTGTGTGTTTTCTGTGGCTAGGAGGTCCTCCTTCCCACAACCATTGCATTCTATTCACAATTCAAGCTCCCTTCCTCCACTGCTTTCCCCGTCCCCTTCCAAATAACAGATTCCAACTCCTTAGAACATGCTGGCAGCTGTTAAATGTATATAACCTGGTAGTTTAGTAAGAGTTTCTATATTTCCTCCTAGTATGATATCACAGATAAATTATACAGTATTATCTTTTGTAATCGGCCCTCCTTTTCATTCCCACAACATTCTGTGCCTTTGTTATGATAGAGGGAACACCGTATCTTGAGGGCCTCCTATGTGCCAAAGACCTAAATTCTTACATCAATATCTAACACCAGGAGCACAGAAGTCAGAGAGGGGAATGCAACCTAGTGTCACAGGACAAAGGTCTGACATGCACTCAGATTTGCCTTAGTGCCAAAGTTTTCAACCATTTTACTACATGTATATAATTTATAAGTGATATAAGTATATCATATAAATATAAGTGATATATATTTATATATTTATAAGTGATATAAGTAGATCATATACTATTATTTATGAGTATATAAATGGCATTCATCAGTATAAATACTTTTGTTTATATTATTTAATAGAAAATAACATTGATATATAAATTTATTTTTATATGAATTATGTATATATGCTCTTTGCAATATGACTAAAAAATTATGTGTATACAAATATACTATTATTTATTCTGTTATTTATGAGAACTGTACATTTAGAATGTATATATGTATAAGTTCTATTATTTTTATATGAATGTATAAATAACATATGTATGTGACTAAAACGGAATATACATATGTGTAATCATTGTATCTATTTTCTTTCTAACCTTGTGTCTAGCATATAGTAAAGGTTCAATAAATATTTGGGATGGATGGATGGATGGATGGATGGATGGATGGATGGATGGATGGATGGATGGATGGATGGATGGATGGATGCTGCTTTATGACTAGCTACCAGTGTGCTCCCACAATACCAAAATGAAGTATACCCCAGGATCCACAGGGAATTGAGGAGCAGTCCTTGTAGATGAGAATCAGCTTATGCCAGGCTTGCCAAGGGCCCGGTGACACGAAGAGTGAGCGCCCAGGCACTATCTCTCAGGTGCAGTACAGTTTCTGAAGAATGTCTCTCTACTCTTTCCCAGCCACCACACCCTGACCGCTGTATGACCCCGGGGGGTGGGGCCCTCTAGTCCTCAGGGGAGGAGGAAGGTTACAGCCCTATTATCACCAGGATGCAATAAAGTCATTTCATGGTGATTAGAATCCTAACCAATTTAAGTCATTTACAGCTCCCAAACAATTATCTGGAGATGCTTATCTCCCCAAGAATCCTGAGATGTTATTTGAAGGGGTTCACAGACTAGGAACCTGGTTGGGGGTGGGGCAGGAAAAGAAGAAAGATGGCCACCCCTGGAGGTGGGAGGGAAGAACTGAGAAACACTGTCCTGTCCGTGCCTGTGCCCTTCATCACGTGTGGATCAGGCAGATCTCTCTTCAGAGAACAGCGATCTTCCCCTTGAAGGTTCTTCTCCAGAGTCATGAAATCTTAGCGCCAGAAAGGCCAAAGAAACATATTTAGTTCAGGGTTTCCCAAATTCAAAACCCTGGAGTTGGGTCTTTCAGGTTATGTTAACAAGTATTAAGCGAGGACCAGGCATGGTGGTGCATGCCTGTAAGCGGTAGCCTAGGAAACCGTGGCCGGGGCTGGGCCCAGTGATCATGGTTTGAATCCCACCAGGGGCACGTAGAAAGACCTAGTTCCAAAAAAATATAGCTGGGTGTGGTGGCACATGCCTATAATCTCAGCTACCTGGGAAGCTGAGGCTGGGGATTGCTTGAATCTGTGGTACCTAGAGCAACGTGAGCCTGCGGTTCCATAGGCAAAAATAGTGAGAACTAGTCTCAAAAAAAAAAAAAGTTAGGTGAAAAGCATTCCTAAGGTGCATTCATTTGAGAAATTCCTAAACTGTAGGTCTCTCCCAAAGAATCACAGAACCCCTGGCACCTCAAAGGTTCTGGGAAATATGTAGTAGAGAATCTGTAGGAGAGTTGGACTTGATGAAATCCAGTGTGTCTCAGACTTTGACCACTGAACCCTCCACCCCCGAGAGAGATCTATTAATAGCACCATCAACCTCTGAAAATGGGATCTGTCTATACTTTGCTGTTCATTCTTGGGGTGATGTTAACCTCAGTGACACCACACACAACCCGAGTTAGGATAGGTTTTTGCCCTTAACAATGATGGGTCAGCCATGTATGGCTACCTTTGGAAGAAAAGGGGGAGGGGGACAATCTCCATTTTTATGTCTTTCCTGAACAGACCTTTGAAGGGAAAAAGGAAGAACAAAAAAAATCTTTGGAAGAACCAATAGGACCACAACTTCAAGTTCACCTCCAAAAGTGATAGCATATTATGTAGGCAACAAAAACTTCAGTTAAAGAAAAACCTTTCTAACAGTGAAAGCCATAGACAACAGAACAGATGGCAGGAAAGAAGGAGCCGCCTTACAGCCCATGTGCAGATGAGCCAAGCTGAACAGGTCCTTAGCAGTGTAGAAGTTGGTCAGTCAGTAAATATGTGAGACTCTATTGTTCAAAGTACTATCTGATGGTAGTTCAGATAAATTTCCTACTGTATTAGAGGTTATACTCTGATATGAAAAGAAATAAATAAAAGCCAAATAAATATGATAATTTCAGGAAATGATGGTGATTTTAACCAACGGAGGTAATGTAAATGGAGAGGGGCTAGTTAAGTAAAAGTAGCCAGGCAAAGTTGTTGCAGGGTACCCTGTGGGTGCTTGCCTGTTATTAATATAACTGATGCATAGATTGATAATGTCTAGGAGAAAAGACTTACTTCCCTGTAAGCTTTAGAAATATTAGTGCTTGCCATTATCATAGCTGATTTACGGTACCCCCCCTTCTGAGTCTTGGGAGGAAGAGGGAAGGAAAGTTTTTTGTTTTGTTTTTTGTAAATATCTCTGTCTCTGTTCCCTGAAACATGGGGAACAAAATTAAAGATATTTAAAAGCTAGGGGTGAGGGAAAAAAAGGGGACCAGCTCACTCTTCCAGGGGGTTTCCCCAGGCCAGGCCATTCAGGCCTGTTCTGTCAGTCTGCCATTTGTATCTTCTCCCTCCTATCCTTTTTTTATGCACCCTTTCTAGTTTCTTGCTTCTTCTCCTGGGTCTTTCCGACCCCGCCCACAAGAGCAGTAAGGCTCCTAATACCATTCTCAACTGCGTCACTACCCCTGTATCAAAGTCTCTCTGGTATTAGCCACCAAGCTGATCGGCTCTGAGAGTCAGGTATAGAGTCAGCAAGTCAAAGGTGGAAATAATATTATCTCAGATAGTAATCTGAGAACAAGAGGAAAATGGGAATGGGAGAACACTGTGGATGAGAATAGCATCTTCAATCATTCACTGGCTGAGACAATCTAATTCACTCTTCCAATTCTGAGAATCTATGATGGCTGCCTGACTAAGCAAGACGAGAGTGCAGGATCCCTGTCTATGGACAAGTAGTATCAGTGAACTTCAACTTAGGCCTCAGTTTCCTCATCTGATGGTTGTGATATCAGGCTAAAAGGGGCAGAAGCCACCAACCAACAAGCCATAGGGAAAAAAAAAACCTCTTAAAATGTGCTTCTGCCACCCAGCTTTCTTCACCCACACATAGCAGTTGCCACTCAAAAGCAGTTTAAAAGACAGGATTTTATTAACAAGGGAATTCAACAGGGGAAACAAAAAGTCATCAATGCCACAAGTGGCCAGTTACTTCACTCCAAGTACCGTTTAGTCCAAAAGTCCCCAAACATGTCCAAGATGGCACCCTTTGCCCTTCCAAACCTGAGGCAGGAACTCTGCAAATGTTCAGTCCTTCTCCTGTATCTTCTCTTTGCTTCTTCTCTCTTCTTCTCTCGAGCCCAGCGTTCTGAGTTGCTCTACTTCAAGACTCTTCAAACTTCTTCCAAAATTGCTGATGCACAAATCAGCTTTCAAATCACTGGCCATCTCCAGGTACCAGCTCACTATGCCACCTTGCTTCAGTCAACACTCACCACACCAGCTACTCTTCTACCAGTCACCATGGCTCCTTGCCACCTCCAACTCATTCTTTCAGGGAGCTTCCCCTGGCCAGGCCACATGGGCCTGTTCTCTCAGTCTGCCAGTATCATCCCTTCCTTTTCCTTCTTTTTTTCTTTTCCTGTCTTTGTTACTTCCTTTTATCTGCCTTTTGGTACTTCTCACTTCTTCTCACACATCTTTCTTTCAGACCCCACCCACCAGGGTATTATGGTGCCAGTACAATTTTTTTTTTCACTTAGTTATTCTTTTATTTATATAGATGTAGTATGTCACCAAATTTGGTAGGTTTTTTTTCCCTTTTTCTTTATTTATATATAAATTTCACAACTTTGTAATCTCAAGGGTTTGTCCCCCCCTCCCTCCCCTCCCTTCCCCCCCTTTCCCTCCTGTTCATAGTTGTGCGCTTCATTTTGGTGCTTCACTTGTTTTGACTTTCCTCAAGGCTTTTATTTATTTTTTTTTCACTATATCCCATACATTAGTGAAACCATTTGGTTTCTGCCTTTTTCTTTATGGCTTGTTTCAGCTAATATGATTTCTTCTAAATGCATCCATGTTGTTATGAAGTTGTCAAATTTGTCATTTTTAATTGATGAGTAATATTCCATCATGTATATATACCACATTTTTTTCATCCAGTCCTCT
>PVHY01034772.1:0-10237 GCA_004024945.1 Uropsilus gracilis | reverse complement strand
CATTTCCACTTGCGAGACAGAGGTCTGTTTGGTTTGAATGGACCTCGTGATTGCTCTTCTGTGTTGAGAGCTGAATCTCGCTGTGACCCCACATAGCACACCTGGGTTCTCTGAGGCAGGCAAGGTTGGTGTATGAAGGTGCTCAATGGGCTGGCAGGAAGAATGCCTCCGAGCTGAGCATGTGACTGTCCGCAGACCCTGAGGGTGGAAACCACACTGGAACCCTCTGGAGCTCCCCAACCCACAGGGCACAGTGGGGAGCCTGGCTTCCTAAGGACTCTGCCTTATATTCCACTGTCCCCAAGGGCCAGGAGGCAGGAGGGTTCACAGTAAATGATTTAGTTGGACTCCAGGGTGCCGTTTTGCTTCTCGTTTTCTGATTGTTTCATATGGTTGCTTTTTTAAGGTCTTTTTTCTTTTCTTTTCTTTTCTTTTCTTTTCTTTTCTTTTCTTTTCTTTTCTTTTCTGCTTCTTTGGTATAAATCATATATCTTTCGTAGTAGTTCCCAGAATCCCAGGACCCCATTTGTGGAATCCATGGGGTCAGAAGCATCTTAGGCACATGAGCAATACTACGGTGTGATTTGCACTGCGCAGGACACACATTCATTTCCCAGAAGCCACGTGGTGTGTAGAATTGGATGTGAAAGCAGGAATGGGAGTCCAGTTACTTTCTTTTTAAGCCTAAGCATTAAAGAAATTTGTAAAAAATGTAAAGCAGGGCTATGCTGCTTGATTTTTTTGAAAATATAGTTGCATTTTCTTAAAATGCTATTTATGTTAACATGTGAAGATTTTATTGTTGTTAACAATGATTTTACGGAGAGCTGGACATTCAGGATCTTATCCCCAAGTCATAAATGAATAAAGAAGTAGTTCTGGGCCGGTGACGGTGATTTGTGCCTGTAAACTTCAGCCTATGAAGCGGCAGGGGCTAGGGATCGTGGTTCGAGTCCTGCCTGGGGCCAGTAGTGAGACCTAGTTCCAAAAAAATAACGGCGTGGTGGCGTGCGCCTGTAATCCCAGCTACCTGGGAAGCTGAGACTGGGGATTGCTTGAGTCCGTGGTACCCTGGGCAACGAGAGCCTGCGGTTCCATGGGCAAAAATAGCGAGACGTAGTCTCAAAAAAAAAAAAAGTAGTTCTCCCTGACCTTGGTGTCACCTTGGGCGAAAATCCCCTACTTTGACCCTTGACCTTGCTCAAAGTGTTCTCTCTGCCGCTGGCCACACTTGCTCTGGGAGTGTGGTCATCACTGATCTCCAGCCAGCCCCACCATAGGGGGCCAAGGAGGCAGCCCCGCCTCAGGAGCTGGGAGAGCAGCGTGTTTTTCTGGAATCCCATCCTAACTGGCCAGAGGCAGCTCTGCTTTGTCCAGGGAACCTTTGGCTCCCTCTTCATGGAATCCTGCCCTTCTCGTTAGCACTCGTCCAGGCCTAGAGGGGCAGCCAGGAGTGAGAGGGAAGGCCCCACCAGGCATGAAGCCCAGGAGGGACTAGAAATCTAACCTCTGCACCAGAGGCTCATCATCAGCTCATCTCCCTCTGCAAGTGCTCCCTGGAAAGTCCCTGCCAGCATCCTCCCCTGACTTATCTGGGAAGTCCAAGCCCTAGAACCAAAGGCACAACAGTAAGGTGAGTGAAGCCTCGAAGGCTTCTGTGCTAGGAGCTCACTGTATCTCGCTGGGACCCCATACAGCACACCTGGGCTCTCTGAGGCAGGCAAGGCTAGCGTGTGAAAGGTGCTCAATGGCCTGGTAGGAAGAACGCCACCGAGCTCAGCACATGACTGTTCCCAGACCAACAGTCCCCTGCCCCCTCCACCCCTCTACCCTGGCCCTATTTCTCTCCAGCCAGGGCGGCTCCTATCAAAAGCCAGAGCTGGGGAGCTCCTGGCCTGCCAGCCTCACAGACCATCCCTGGGACCTCAGTCTCCAGGGTCAGGATGCCCTCTTTGATGAGGTGGGCAATGCCAACCTCTATAAATACCCACATGCCCACGGCCCTGACAACCCAGCCAGGTCAACACAAACAGCCTGTGATTAATGCCCTTCTTGCCAAGGGGGGGGCCATTGCCCATCTCTCACCACAGTTCCAAGGGAAAAATGTGCCCTGTGTCCGTGGCTGGGGGACCGTTACCTCTCAACTATTTCTAAGCCCAGGTCCTATACCTTTAAAACTAGGGGCAGACAGTCCCCTGGGGACTGGGCCAACCATGTGCCTGGAGACTCAGCCCTCCCACACAACATCCCCGGACTGGGAGGAGGGGGGAGACTGCTGATGCATGGGCCACCTGGGGGAGGGTTGGTAGTGATGGTAGGCGTGCTGAAGGGCAGTGGATGGGTTGGTAGGGGTCACCCCCTCTGGTCTTCTCCAAATCCAGTCAATCCTCACCAGAAACAACTAAATCACTAATTCAGTGGCTGATACACGTGAAGATGAAGGTGAGAAAAAGTAAAACCCAGAACAAAAACCATTTCATGGGACACAGGGCTGTGAGACTAACTATAGAGACAAACTATCTCAGAAATACAACCACCGAGGTTTCTGGTTCAGAGATGCCCTCAGTGCAAGCTAAGCACCCTCCCGTTTCATGTGGAGAGGAAAGCCACAGAGACGGGCAGCAGACCTACTGCGAACCAGACCAACCATCCACCAGTGCCTATCCCGGTTAAGAAATTTTTTGCATGAACATCACCTGGAAGAAACACTCCCAATGCCAGAGACTGAATTATAAAGCAAAGAAGAAGCAAAATGCCAGAGACTGAATTATAAAGCAAAATGTGACAGAAGCTGGCTCGGAGCAGATGACCAGTAAGAAGGAAGCTACACTGAAAGGATACAAACAAGCATGAACTGGCTGCCCGCAACAAAAATACACCTGGAAACTAAGCACAGGCCGCTGTGTCCCAAGAAAACACGTCTACATCTGGCAAAAGAACATCGCTCCAGGAAAGAAGAGGAAGAATCCAACGGGCTGAAAATTGACCAATAACTGGCAGTGGAAGAAGAGATGGAGTGACCAGACTGGGGGGCAAGGGGGAGGGGACCGGGAAGCACACCCCAAAAAATAAAGAAAGAAAATTAAAAACAAAACTAGGCGCAGAGGCCAGTCCCTTTGGATGTTGTCCCAGCCTGTGGTGTTTGTCCCCAAGTTTCATCAATGTGAGGATTGCGGCTGTAACCCCAAGACAAAGAAACCCAGAAAGCAAAATCTCTAAGGGGTCCTTCACTTGGGAAAGTGGGGGTGGAGGTTGTGGTTCAGGCAGAGAGGGTTTTGTGAAAACACCTGTGATCCAAGGTCCCCTAAACTCCCAACAGGAATGTGGGTCCAGGCCTCTTCTGCACATGGATGGGGGTAGAGGCTCAAGGGGTATCCTTCCCATGGGGGGGGCCACAAGGATCAGTGGTTCTGGGAACATCCCACCAACACCCCTGTATCTTCTAAAGTATCAGTGGTTCCCCCAATGAGTGAGAGCCTCCTCCCTGTACAACCTAGCCATGAAATAGCCACCCTCTTTCCCCATTGGGAAATGTCAAACAATGGGGACCTCCTTGATTTAGAAGACTTTCCTAAACAGCCCACAGCTGGCGAAACCCCCAGGATTGTGGAGGTCACACATTCTACATATAAACTTAAGGCACACTTAACACAGAGCCCACAAGGCCACACACACTGGCTTCTGGGTCCTGAGGCACCTCCTGACTTCTTTGCAAAGGGCTCTTGGGGTGATCTGGATGACTGGGGTGCTTCCAATGGTCCTCTCACTTGTTTCTGCTGTGAGCAACTTGTCCAGCTGCCTCTGGTTCCCCTGAGGACAATGCTTCACCCTACCCCACTGAGAACCCTCTTTAGAAAAAAATGGTTCCTGCGATTGGAAGGATGGTGACAGTGAAGTAATTCTGCTCCCTGTAGAACTGTTGTGAGGGCCAGTCTGTATCAATTGCTTGTACTCTCACTGAGAATGCAATCCCCATGACAATGTGGTCTGTGCAGTGGGTTTGTCACACCCACTGTTACAGATATGAGAATTGGGGCCAGAAGCCTGGGTGTTACCCCAGTCCCTGGGCTGCTGAGAGCCTGCATTTGTCAGTTCTTAGCACAAGCTCTTCTAGACTTCCCTGAGCCTCTCATCACTACAGCAGCTTGTCAGAAAGATTTGAGCAAGAAGAAAGCTTGGGGCTCCCATGCCCAGATTTTACTGTGAAGTTGCAGCAGTCAAGACTGATGCGGGTGCAGACAACAGGTCAGTGGGCCAGAAGGGGCTCCCCGTGCACTTCGTCATAGGCAAGGGTGAAATGCACTGTCATCTCTTTCTCCCTCATCTCCATCAGCTCCAGCTCCATCATTGTCTCCATCCCCATTTTTACCTCCTACCCTATCTCCGTGTGTTCATCTCCATCACCTCCATCTCCACTATCTCTGTTGCCCAGGGGTTTTGCTGTCATATCTCCAATGGGTGAGTTGAGTTGCTGTTACTTGAAACAAGAAGAGCTCTGGCATCTGCAGGGGGCAGGGCGCCAAGGGACAGCCCAATGAGGGAAACCCAGGCTCCTTTCCTCCCTCTGAACCAAGCCCTCAGGCTGTGAAAGCTGAAAGCCTCTTGGGAAATTCAGGAGAAAATGGTCTCTTTCCCGTAGGCCCCAGATGATGTGCCTAGAATGTCAGGTACCTTCTCCCCTGCCACGCTGGCAGGAAACCTGGAAACCCAAATCATTATTTTTCCACCTGTCTTTGAGATGTTGCCAGGTTCCGGATGTTCCACAAATCTAAGACCTTCAGAAAAGACAAAAGTCTTGGGTTCCAAAACTGCTGAGGCGGGGGACCTGGACCCAGGGTCACTGCAGGGACACCAATCTGGAATCCCTTCCTGAGAGGGTGACCCTACTTCTGGGCTTCATGGAAGGTGGTACATCTCCCTTTCTGCTCCTGTTATCCTGCTGCCGTTCATTCAGGCTGTGATCCTGGAGAACTAACCTCAAGAGAGGAGGAAAGGGGAAAGGCAACCAGTGCCTCAGCACCATTGTCACAGTAGTTTTGACCACCCCGGTGCCCAGGAAGAGACTCAGGGAACCCTCAGGGGTTCCCAAGTCACACTTTGAGAACAGCTGTCTCTCTGCCTTCTCCTCACAGGGCTCTGCCTGGTGCTGTCCTCACCTCTCCCTAGAGCCTCCTGTTTTCATGTTCTGCCTTCATTCCTTCTGTGCTAACAGCACATTCCTTCTTTCATTCCTTCTTCAAGTGCTAAAAGAAAGAGAAACTCCTTTGGTTTGGCTCATCTTTTGTACTGGAAGGCCCTTGTCCCAGCCCACCACCCACCGAGGTAGGTACCACTGTGGAGAGAGCCCCTCAGCCCAGGCTCCCTGTCTAATCTCTGAGCAAGCTCAGTGGAGTATATTGTTAGGAAAAGTTGTGATTTTGCCACCTCCTCACCCCCCCATCCATCCTCTTTTGGAAACCTCCGATCGAAACACTGCTCCTGGATCTGGAAGGGAGATGGAAAGCAGGGGCTACCCTCTCAGTGCACTTAAGCCATGTCCTCTCCATGCCAGGAACAGCCACCTGGACTCAGATGGAAGCAGGGCGAGGGTCCCCATGGCGGGTGACTGGCTGGCTGGGGAGCACGTGTGGGGACCAGCTCCTAGAGAAAGAACCCTGCAAAGACCCTGACATCAGACAAGGGTAAGCAATAACCTGCCCAACCCCCGAATGAGAGCTCAGCCCTGCTGGAAGGATGGGGAAACTGAGGCTGGGCAAGGCCGCCAGGACAGCTGAATGAGTTGGACTCTGCTGAGCTGGAGCAGGACCCTTGCCTCCTCTCAACAGCCATGACTCAGTATCCCTGGCACCGCCCCTGCCGGGGAGGCTGCCTGCTTGCTTCCCGGCCCTGGCTCGGTTCACAAACCCCTTTCAATGTGTGCCCAGCTCTTAGCCAACAAAGGCTCATTCAGCAAGGCCCTGGCCCAGCGCAGGGAAGGCAGAGGGAGCCGGGAGAACATTTTTTTTAGGTGTAAGTCATGCTTCCCTCCAAGGGCAAGAACAGGCCATTCCCAGAAAAGGAAACACAGACCTGACTGCCAAACACGTGAAGAGGCAGCCAAGCTCCCTCCCCAGCCAGGGCACCACTCTGATTTGATTTGAAACCAAAACCCATGCTGCCCTTTAACCCCCTTGAGTGGCAGAGCACAGAAGCCCCCATGCCCCAGATCTTGAAGTGGGGGAGGCATGTGCTTGAACAGCCTGGTAGGAGTTCATTAAATGTGAGTGCCTGCATTCTTCCCCCCAGGAAATCTGACTGCAGAGGACCCATGGAGGCCTCCATGCTGATATGGCAGGTGACAGGTAGTAAAGGGTAAGATCTGCAGCCATGTGGCATCACAGATCCATTTTATGTAAGGGCACGTGTGTGCATGGGTGGGGGGGTAAGCATGTGAGAATATGTGCATGTAAGTCAGATCTGAGTGTGTATGTGTATCCAAGTGTGAGTGCTTGGGAGAGTGAGTGTACATACATGAGTGTGCATGTGGGGGGTGTGCACATACATGAGTGTATATGTGTTTGTGTGCCCACAGACTTCTGTGGGCCCTGACCCCATCACTGATATGCCATGATGGAAGTAGCCATAAAGGTGCACAGCATCCACTGGAGTTCAAAATGTCTCAAACAAAAGGACAAGTAAATTTAAAACTAACAGACTGTCAGCAGAGCTGAAGCACAGAACAAGGGAGGAGTGTAAAATTGGAGGAGGGATGGACAGAAAAGATTAAGATGATGGTTCATGGGTGACAAGGTGGTGGGAAAACCTTGGGGTATACAACGATGTAATATATATACACACACACATATATGTGCAATCAACTTTTAGAAAAATACAAATGATAAAATAAAAGCATCCTTATTAGCTGGGATAGTCTACAAAAATAAATAAATTCCATAAAGATTTAAAAAAAGCTTATCTCAGTAAAATCTAACCCCTATGAAATTCACAAAGCTCACAGGTACCAACCAATAAATTTTGACAAACGTGGAGTTCAATCTATCAGGAATATTGTCATAACCCAGAACTGGCACTGTCCAGTGTGCAGCCTCTTGCCTCACGTGACCTCTTGTGTTTGACCTTTAATTAACTGAAATTAAATTAAACGTAACTGTCAATCCCTCAGCCCCTCAGCTGCACCACCCATGCGTCCTGCACTCAATAGCCATATGTGGCAAGGGGGTCCCTGCTGGGTGTTGTCGACCCCAGACATTTTGTCATCAGAGACTTCTGGACATCACTGCCTAGAAATATCCTCTAGATCACACCTGCTCTTTAAAACTTCATTTTCTTCCTTCATTTTGCCCAAAGCCATTTTGAAGGCTTTCAGTGTCACCCTTGGCGTCTATGCAGGGGGCCTTCCCACCTACCAATGAGCAGCCATGTGAGCACTCTAGGTACAGAGCAGAGCCAGACCCAGCTTCCATACCATCCAGAAGGGCTGGGAGCCAGACCCTCCCTCAGGCCAGGTTTGCTTACTCCTGGGCAATGAGGGCACCAGACCAAGGACAAATCACACGTGTGGATGCAGGCAATACACCCGAGAGCTGACGTGCCCATACACCCCTACATCAGGTCCCGAGCATGTAGAGTGGGCCACACAAAAACACTGGAGGAGCAGGGCGGTCCAGCAGCTGTGACCTTGGTGTCACTGTTGGCTGTTTGGGGTCATTTCTCAAGTTCGAGAATGCCTTGGGCTGGGTTTTGTGCCTTCAGACCCAGCAGCCGCCTGCCCAGGGCAGGGCTTGGCTATTTGCACATCTTGACAAAAGTACAGCCGCTCAGAGCAGAATTCTGCGGAGGGGGGTGGCTCCGGTCCTCGGCTACTAACCACAGCTAACTTCGCAGGTAGAGTTTGGCTCTTCGAAAAGCGTAGGCTTTTAGGACAAGGCCCAAGTCATCCTTTATGCTCTGGTCTCCAAATGGTCTCCAGCTTTGGGGAAGCAGTGCTCCTCTAGGTACTCCTTGTCCTCCGCTCCTAGAGTCCACTTGCCTCTGATGAAGAAGTTCATGGTCAGCAAACTCCTGATCAAAAGAAAGAGCTGGGCAGGGTCACAGGGGTGGGAGGACCGTGTGGCCCATGGAAACATCCTCTCCAGTCACCAACTGATCAGTGTTTGGGCAAGCAGGCCAGCCCCACACAGTTGGGGGTTGGGGGGTATTCTAGAACAAAGGGACCGGCTTTGTGGACAATCTTGGCCCTCACCCCAGTGACTTTAAGATGTGTCTCTAGTCCCACATTTGAGTGCCATGTGGCCTTGGAGGGAGGCTGGCACCCGGGTCTGCTGACTGGGCAGCCTTGCTTGGTCCCATGGTGCTCAGCAAGAAAGGCCTAGGTCGAGGGCAGGAGAAGGCAGCAGACTTGAATGGGGGCACAGGCTCCAAGGAGCAGCTGTGGATGGAGCCAGGAAGGAAAACTCAAGCCAGAAGGCAAGGGGGCAGGGCCTGCCTGCCAGGCTGAGGAACTAGGAGTCAGACCCCAGAGATTTTGGAGCTAGGGGGCTGCCAGGGTGGGGGGCTGCCTAGTTGGGGCAAGAGGCTGGGGACCAGGGAGCTCAGAGACTGCCAGAATGTACTGTCCACTCAAGAACCAATGGGAAACAGTCACGGGCATGGCAAATGAATGCTGCTGTACCATTGGGCTATGTGGCCAGGATAATGGAGGTATGGGGTGGGCACAGTGGGGCCAAGCATGGGTCCCAGAGGCTAGCCAGTGTGACCATTCATAGGCAAGTGACCACTTGTAGGCAGTGTAGCTCGGCCCAAGAGAGGTTCTGGTCAGTGCAAACCATCAGAACCCTGCAAAGCCACAAACAAGTCTCATCTGACTAAGCAGGACATGAGTACAAACCCTCTCTGCTGGTTCTAGCTGCTTGTCTCCAGGCAAGATATTTCACCTTTCTGAGCCTTGTCACTTAAGCAAAGCCTTTCTCTTAAGGCTGTTGAGGGTGCAAGGGGCAAGCGCATAATGTGCCAAGCACAAACCTGGCTCAGCCTTTTCCTGCTCTGAGGGATGCTTAGCTTGGGTCAGAGGTCAGCTTAGGCTGTCCATGATACAACAAGGATTCTTGCAAGGGCCTGTGTCATCCCCTCAACCCCAAACTTTGATTTCCACCCTACATAGCCCCCCACATTCAATCTTGAAGCAGGGCAGGAAGAAGGATGGGGTGAAGGAATGGGCAGGAGGTTGCAGGAGGTGGCACTGCCTGGAGCCAGTTTTCCTGGAATGAGGCACTCATTGGAGTGAGGCCCGGGTCCTCCTTCCACCGTCCCCCATCCTGGGCATGTAAATCATCCACCCAGCAGCAAATGGGCCGCCCACACCACTGCCCCAGGCAGCCACAGGTGGCAGAGCACAGGTTTGAGGGGGAGGATAAGTTTGGTGCCTTCTGGGTGGCCCTCGGCCTCAGCATCCTGGGCAGAAGCAACAAGGACCACAGAGAAGCTGGTACCGCTGCAGGAGGTCATGGAGGCTTAGTCTGATCTTGGAGTTCAAGGCGAGTGGGCACCCCATCTCTCAGACGGGTTAGCTGAGATGCAGAGGCCCTGGTCATCCCCATCAAATGCTTATCCCCTCCTCCGCCCAGAAAAATGACTGGGGCAGGGGGCAGGTTTGTGTCTCCCTGCAGGAGACAGACTTGGGTCATGGACCTGGTCCTGGCAGGTCGCTGAGAAGCAAGAGTCCCCGGGCTGGGGAACCTCTTGGGGGTCAGCTCCTGACTAAGGTCAGGGGCACCAGGCCCCTATTTCTAAGGGTTCAGTCCTACTGGACGAATATGCCAGGGAGCCTCAAGCTGGGACTCCCCGCCGAGTCTCAAGTTGTTGGGCCACATATTTTCCAAATGACAGCTGCTGCCGGCACAGGCCAGCACAGGTTGGACAAGCAGCCAGACTCTGCAGGGCCTGGAGAGGCCCCCAGACGCCCTGAGACCGCCCAGGCCTGCCCTCTCCTCCCTACCCAAGTGAGGGGCTAAAAGGGTCCAGATGCAACATGTTCATCCCACAAATCCTCTTGCAGCATATTGGGGTCTGCAGGATGGGAGGAGATGGACACACAGATGATGGAGAGGTTCAGGCCCCAAATGCCATCTGTAAAATGGGGCCATGTGTCTGATCTGCAAGGATACGCCCTGCAGATATGCCCTAAACACACCCACAGCCCAGTCCTGCCACATGTGAGAGCAGAGCCCCCCCCACAAGA
>PVHY01034771.1:0-10234 GCA_004024945.1 Uropsilus gracilis | reverse complement strand
GTACCACAGACTCAAGCAATCCCTAGCCTCAGCTTCCCAGGTAGCTGGGATTACAGGCGTACACCACCATGCCCAGCTATTTTTGGGGACTAGGTCTTGCTACATTGCCCCAAGTAGGACTCGAGCCGCGATCCCTAGCCCCAGCCGCTTCATAGGCTGAAGGTTACAGGCACATGCTACTGTGCCCGGCTTCCCAGTTGATTTCTGATTTGGGAATTCTCTGGTTTGGGGACTCCTACTCTATTTACCAATGCAGTTTGACTCATCCAGTTGTGCTTTAGCGAAGTAGCTGGGATGAATAAGAAAATGCCTTATATTATAATTATAGGCATATCCTGCTGCACTTATATGGGCTACATAAACATTGAAGCATAGACTAATAACTCACGTGTTTAGTATTTTATAGCTAGTGGCTAGTAAAAGGCAGTTGCTGCTGCTGTAATGGAGGCTGTATAATGAAATGGTCAAGAACACAGGTTCTGCTTCCAGGGTGAAAGCATCAACCAAATGAGCCTATAAACTCCTAAAATTATTCCATCAAGATGCCCCAATCGCAATTTATTGTAGATGTGAACACAATTTATTACAGATCTGAAGTTTATCACTTCAAGGAGACAAGGACCCAAATAAATAAATCATTCAAAAATCACTTTGGTAGTCGTGAGCCGAAGTCAGCTTAAAGTATGATACGCTGAAATCTGAAGCATAGTGACCTAAGAAACACGGCCTGGGGGGTCTAGATAAACCACCCATGACTGATTGACTCAGTTTACTGGCATGCAGCTCAGTTTCTCCTTGGATCTTCCGCATTCTATCACCCGTCACCTCAGGCCATGTACTGCCGCCCCTGACAGCCCACCCAGAACCAGAGCATGTGAAGTGTACATAAAGACTTAACTTCCTGGTAGCGTCACTCAGTTCTGGCATGTGCATTCACTGAGTCAGCGCTGGTGCTAGGAATGTGCTTCTTGCCAACCCTGGTGTCTTTGTTCCCTGAGTGCCAGCTTTTAGACTCACATGAGCCACTGCTTGAATTTCAGGACTGTTAGCCAGGCATGGTGTCCAAGCGCTGGAAGGCAAGAGACGTGGTATTGCTTGAGTTCGTGGGTTTGAGGCTACCCCAGGCAACACAGTGAGACCTTGAAAAAGCAGCCAGGCTTTTTCCAAGGCACCGTGGTGGGTGCCTGTAATCCCAGCTACCTGGGAGGCTGAGGTTGGTGACTGCTTGAGTCCACGGTACCCTGGCAACTTGCGGTACCCAGGGCAACATAGTGAGACCTAGTCTCCAAAAAAAAAAAGTGAATTTCAGGATTTTTTTTTTTATCATGATGGCTAACCACAATTAAGTGGTATATGCTTATAATTAAATAAACTATATATTTAAAATGGGAGCATCCCAGGTCAGGCTGCTTAGCTTCTGAAGGAAAACAAACTCAGCTTCCCCCAAATATGCGACTTTGGCAGAAGGATTAGCTTGAGTTGAAGAACAGATGCAGGAAGAGTTTCTGTTCTCCCTTATCTACCTAACAGCAGGGCATATATTTCTTAGCGCTAACCCCCAGATCAGAAAAAAAGAGCAACTCTTATCACTGAGACTCAAAGCTAACCTCAAGCCAAGTTTACATAGACTCTACTATAAATAACCTTGAACTTTCATTAGTTCTCTCCTGCTTCTCCTAGTCACTTCCTCCCATTTCATCATTCCCAAAGCTCAAATCCTTTCATTTCTTACAATGGTGTGTTAGCCCCAGCCTAATTGCTTTAAATTTTGCCTCTTCATGGTGAACTCTCTTACATTTCATGCTTAAAATCCGTAGGCCTTTTCTCCTGTTAATCTTTCTTTTGTTAGTTTAACTTGCAGGCCCCCTGTGCATTACTTAAGAGTGGGGAAGAAAAGGTTTTCCTCTCCAACACCTCAAATCTTAGTTCTACAGCTTCCTATCTATGTCCCCTTGGACTCATCTTTTTTTAATCTCTGTTCCTCATTTTCTTCCTCTGCACATTTATGGTAATAATAGCACTACCTCAGCCTTGTAAGGCTTAACCTTTTATCCCTGAGATCAGAATCCAGCATTTAGTAATTACTTGGCAGATATTAACTGTTATCTTAGGTGATCCCCACAAGGTAATATTACCGACACTTTACTGATGATTAAAGTTTGGAGGGTTTAAATAACTTGCTCCAGGTCAGAAGATAAATAGTGGAAACCCAAAACCAGATATGCTGACCCAAACTATGACAAATTCTGACTTTCTTTTAATTTACTTTTTATTGTTTGCACATATACATCTATATACATATACATATATATCCATATCTCTACAAACACATATATTGGATCATTGTCTACCCCAATGCTCTCCTATCACCTTATCACCTGTGCACCATCTTAGTCTTTTGTGCCCTTTCCCCACCCCCTCTCTTGTTCTATGCTTTAGTTCCATTGGCAGTTTTCAATTTTTCTTAAATATTTGTTTGTTTTTCCTCTATCCCTCAACTAAGTGACACCATCCCATATTTCTCTTTTTCTTTCTGGCTTATTTCCACTAACATGATTCCTTCTAGTTCCATTCATGTTGCTGCAAATGATGTTAAGTTTGTCTTCCTTGATTGGTGCATAATATTGTATTGTGTACATAGATCACATCTTTTTCAGCCGTTCATCAGTTTTGGGGTATTTAGGCCAAATTCTGACTTTCTACTATATATTCTTTAACATTATAGAGTTGTCAATGACTTTGATTCCTGCCAAGAGGATTTGGGATCAAGATTTAATAGTGGTTGACCAGAGGCTGCTAGAAACATAACGAGAAAAAGTGGAAAGACATAGAAAATAGCAGAAAGTAGAAAATAACTTCAGAAACAAGTATGATACCAAGTAAAAGAAGTTTTACACAGGAGTGAGTAGACTCCTTATCTAAGGCTGAGTGTGAAGCTGCATTAGGTAAGTGAAGTGATGACAAAAATAAAGGACCAGGTGCACTTTTGCCAAGTCTGCCGTCAGTGAGGCTATGACATACGAGCACGTCAGCAGCAACGTGAGCCCTGCATCACAGTTCCTACTCCAGGTATGTGCGCAGCTTTGGGAATCTTAAGCAATAACATTATTGGGTTACTGTAAAAATATAGCCCCGGGCCAGTCAGAACAATAGGTTTCAGCAGGGGATGGCATTGGGCAGAGAATCAAATAGTTTTATCGGTCATGCGGAAAGAGAAAGCGATAAACTCCATTCTTTACTGCACACCTGGCCAGGGATTACATTGACACTAGAAGCCAGAGTTTTTGTTGGTAGTTTAATTTTTAAAAATCGAAAAGAATGGTGTTGGCTGGTCCAGGCTCTTGGTGAAGACAAGCCTTCAGTCAGCTAGTGGAGTCTTTAAGTAGACAGGGAAGGTTACCAAATATTTGCAAATCTGTTACCCTAAAACCTAAGTCAAACCTCTATTGATTCTATAGCGTAGCTTCCCATTCTGTTGCTAAATTCTTTGCTAAGAATGAGAGACTTTTTCATAAATTGACAGGTGTTTTTTCATAGACCAAATACATAAGGAATATGTATTTGTGATTTCAAATCTCAATGCGTATTATAAGTCAATTTGTTAGAATTTTCAAGAGAACACCTTTTCCTTAAGTTTATTGTTTTTTCTAGTTGTTCTACTTTATTATTTTTTATTTTTAATAGTTTATATATATATACTTCACATCTTTGTATTCCCCAGGGTTCACCCACCACCTCCCCTCCCTGACTGTTCCCCCCCTCCATTCCCCCCCCCCCCCAAATTGTGTACTTTAGCTTGGTTGTTAGCTTGTTTTGACTTTTCCTCCTGGCCTTTTGTTTGTTTTTTCTATGTCCCATATAACAGTGAAACCAGTTTATCATTTATATTGAGTTTATAGTTATGATGGGAGCAGACCAAGCTTCTTCCACCACCCTTGTAATAGTTTCTAAGTCCTCATTCGTCTAAATCTCTATTTAACTAAAATCCATTTCTATTTAACAAACATGCCCCTCTCTTCAATACAGTAACAGAGTTAAACCACTTTCTCCTTATAAAATTCTGGGTTTCTCTACTGGCATGGTGGCATGCACCAGTAGTCCAAGCACTGGGAGGCAAGAGGCCTGGGGTTGCTTGAGTTCGCGGGTTCAAGACTACCCCGGGCAACATAGTGAGACCTAGTCTCAAAAAAAAAAAAAAAAATTCTGGGTTTCAGAAAACCAGTTGGTTCAAGTGGTTTTAAAATTCTGGCTTTTTTAAGCCAGGCACGGTGGCTCGTGCTTGTAAGCTTCAGCCTATGAAGCGGCCGGGGCCAGGGATCGCGGTTCGAGTCCCGCCTGGGGCCCGTAGTGAGACCTGGTTCCAAAAAAACAACTGGGCGTGGTGGCTCACGCCTGTAATCCCAGCTACCTGGGAAGCTGAGTCTGGGGATTGCTTGAGTCTGTGGTACCCCGGGCAACATGAGCCTGCGGTTCCACAGACAAAAATAGCAAGACCTAGTCTCAAAAAAAAAAAATAAATAAATAAAATAAAATTCTGGCTTTTTTGCAAATAAATGAGAGGAAAATCAAACATGAACATCCGGGGCCAGTGAGACCTGACTTGGAAGTCTTGCCCAGCATCTGCATTGCTCACATTTGAGAACTAAAAATCAATGACATAAAAAGACACAACGCACGCAGGGCCAGGGGATGGTGAATGGCAACCAGTGACCGGCTGCTAGAACGTTCCACGCCCTCTCAGGCAAGAAGCCCAGGGGAGCAGAGAAACCAGTGAAGGGACTGCAGATTGCTCTCCCCTTCATCATGTTTGAATCTAGCTTCCCAGCAAAGAAGCTAGATTCTTTAAAATTAGATTTTTAAAGAATCTAGAATTAGATTTTTAAAATTAATTTATATGTGTATATATTTCACATCTTTGTGTCCCCCAAGGCGCACCACCTTCTCTCCTTGACCCCCCCTTCCTCCCCCCCGCCGCCCCCCATTGTGAACTTTGGTTTAGTTATTCGTTTGTTCGGACTTTTCCCCCTGGCCTTCTGCTTGTTTGTCCTGTATCCCATGTATTAGTGAAACCATTTGGTTTCTTTCTGACTTGTTTCTGCTAATATGATTTCTTCTAAAGAGCCCTGTTTAAAGAGGAGCTGCGAGAGCACAGAGTGGCCTGTTTGGCAGCCCTGGCACAAGGCTGGCATCTCCCACCCAGAAGGGCTGCTTTCCAGCAGCGTAGCTTGCAGGGCACCCAGGCTCTTGTGGCAGCACTGCCAGGACTGGTGAAGGCACAGGGCACCCTTTCATCCCCAGACTTCCAGACGCTTCTGTCAGAGTCTGCACTGTGCTCCTGCCTCCCTCCTGTGACAGCTCTAGGCTCCTCTCATGCCCTCCATGGAGGATCAGTAGGCTATCTGCCCTCTCTCCCTCTCCTCACTAAACTTTGATCTTATCTTCTCAGAATTCTGGCTCCTTCCTCCACCCTCCACACTTTGATCTTTTGTGCCAAAGACTTGACCTTTTCTTTCTTTTTCCTTTGTAATATATAAGTGGCTTCATCAGGGGATGGTTTCTTTGGGATCAGCAGCTCCATTCTAGTCCCTCTGTGGACATTCTGAGTCTTCAGCATTTTAGAGCTGTCTTTGTTGAATATCTTTTTGGACTTGCCCGCTCCTTCCGTAATCACCCTAGATCCATTTGGGAGAGTCAGAAATGTTTGTATATTTATATTCAAAAAATTTGATTTATTTGTATTGATATCTGGCTCTGCTTCCTGTGATCTAGCGCTAAAGCCTTGACTTCACATCAGCACATCCCAAGCAAATATGAGTTCCCAATGGTGGGTCATGATAGAAGAGAGAAAAGAATTTCAGATCTATAAAATATTCTGGATGGTAATAGCCATTCACTCTGGGTCTGTGATGTGAACGGAGTTGCCGTTCACTCCCTCTGCTTACCACATCAGCTTCTAAGTTACCCATTGGGCTTTCCAGAGACCACCACTCCTGGAACAGAGTAGCCAGGCTGGGATTAAACCCTCTCCGAGATAAGGGAAAAGGCACTGCAAAAACCTAGCACATTTATCATACTAGTGAGTAAGCAGATGTTCTGGCTTGCATGCACCTTGTCCATTCTGAGTTTATTTTGCCTACTCACCAGTTTTGGGTTGTGATCAGTTTCTGCTTTCAGATATCTGAGCTGGAGTGTCAGATTCAAGAGTCTGGCTTCTCCCAGTCAAAAAATGGGGAGAAGAACTAAAAAGATAATTCTCCAAAGAGGAAATACAAATGATCAACTGGCACATGAAAAAAAAAAGTTGAATGTCATTAGTAATCAGGGAAATGCAAATCAAAACCACAATGAGATACCATCTTACACCAGTTAAGAGTGGCCCTTATAAAAAAAATGAGTAACAACAAGTGCTGGCGAGGATGCAGAGAGAGATACACTCTTACACTGCTGGTGGGAATGTAAACTGGTCCAGCCACTATGGAAACACAAAGCCACTGTGTGGAGGACCCTCAAACTAATGAAAATGGAACTACCATTTGACCCAGCAATCGCTCTTCTGGGAATCTACCCAAAGGAGACCTCAATGCTTATACAAAGAGACACCTGTACCCGGATGTTTACTGCAGCACTATTTATAACTGCAAGGGCATGGAAGCAACCTAAATGTCCCAAGACAGATGACTGGATGAAAAAGATGTTGTCTACATACACAATGGAATATGGCTCATCAATTAAAAATGACAAACTTGATGAATTTGAGATAACATGGATGGACCTAGAAGAAATTATATTAGCAGAAAAAAGTCAGAAAGAAAAAGACAGAAACCAAATGATCTCACTAATACATGGGACATAGGAAAAACAAACAAAAGGTCAGGAGGGCCAGGCATGGTGGCTCGTGCCTGAAAGCTTCAGCCTATGAAGCGGCCAGGTCTTAGGGATCGCGGTTCGAGTCCTGCCGGGAGCACATAGTGAGACCTAGTTCCAAAAAAATAGCTGGGTGTGGTGGCGCATGCCTGTAATCCCAGCTACCTGGGAAGCTGAGGCTGGGGATTGCTTGAGTCTGTGGTACCCCGGGCAACAATAGCCTGCGGTTCCATAGGCAAAAATAGCGAGACTTTGTCTCAAAAAAAAAAAAAAAGGCCAGGAGGAAAAGCCAAAACAAGTTAACAACCAAACTAAAGAACATAACTGGTAGGGGGGGAGTGGGAGGAGTGGTCAGGGAGGGGAGGTGATGGGTGAACCCCAGGGAATACAAACATGTGAAATATATATTAAAAATATATATATTAAAAACATTAAAAAATATATATTTAAAATATATAAAAAAAACAATTGCTGAGCATGAGATGATCAGCAATATGCAAATGCAAACTTCTCTCCCCATTTCCCCCGAGCTGTTTTCAAACTATAACAAGCATCTCGCCTTGTCTTCCTTTAGACACACCCCATTGTCATCTCACGAAAGGACCATCCTGTAAATCACATCAGCACCAGTGGGGAATGGTCCTTGGGACTTTCATCCTTCAGTGTTGCACCAGGGGGCTGTGAGGGGCTTTGTCCACCCTCCATGTTTGCAAGAAATTGCTTTGCTAACACCATGACCAAATCCTCCCATGGCACAGGTTTTCTCTCCCTCTTTCTGATTTATAAAGGTATCAATATCCTGGGCACAGTCTAAAAGGAACAAGAAAAGAGAAACGTTGCACAGCAAACGTTGCATCCTCTCTGAGGATCTGCATTTTCAGGGCTATCTATCATGAGGTGACTATGTTTCACATGTGGTCCTGAAGCAGACGTGGCACCAGCCACTCTCATTGGCTTGCGAACTAAATGGGGCAGACACATAAGAATGTCCATGTTTGGGTGTGGAGGTTGGGGGAGGCCTTGGCCCCTCGCACTAGTGGGCTGTTGTGTAGTGCAGTTGCCTGCCACATGGGAGAACCATGCCTCCACTCAGCCAAGCTCCCATACCAGGAGCGTGAAGACTGCACCTGCGTTAGGAGGTGCTGTGCACGGGGGGTCAAGTCACCCCTTCTGTTTCACTCTCACTCCTCTTAGTCCTCAGAAGAGCTTAAATAACACAAATACCATCATAAAAGAGGTGAGGGACCAGATACATGTCCTGCCTACACAGCTGAGCAGACACAGAGAAGGAAGATTGAGAGAGACATTGCATACAGGACTGGAAAAACAGCTACAGGGACGACCTATCACGGATTCACACCTACATGCATGTGGAAGTAGATGAGCCAAAATCCCATTTCCGATTCCAATGTGCCATCTAAGAGAGCAAGGTGCCCCTCCCCATTCCACAGGAGAGGAAGACCACGGAGTTGGGCATTAACCTTACAGCAAAGCTGCAAACTGAGGCAGAGGAGATGATCTGCAACGGTCATTCACAGGTGTCTGTCCCCAGGGAGAAAGTCCTTCACCGACAATGGCTGGGGGTGAGGCCTCCTAAACCAGATGCCAGAACTATAAGGCAACTAAGCGGCAAACTAGCAGAGTGCTAAGTGGAGAAGACAGACAGCAATGAGAAGACACTGCTAGACCTCAAATGAGCACAGACTGGCTGCCCAATGCAAGGTTAAGACTGAAAACCTATCAGCATGGTTTGCTGTGTCCCAAAAGCACAGCCCCTCAGCCAGGAAAAGGACACAGCCACAGGAAAGAAACAACCATGGACTTCACATAGATCAACGAACAACAAGGTGAGAGGGGTTTGAGTGAACAGAGGGGGCATCAGGGGGAGGAGGAGGCAGCCCAACAATCGTTTGCCGAAGTTGTAATTTAAAGAATGAATAAGAAGATTTTTAAAAAATGTCCATGCATCCTGGTTACATGTAGCAAAAGTCTGTTCCTTTACACACCTGTAATCCAAGCTCTGGGAGGCAAAAGGCCAGGGATCATTTGAGTTCCAGGTTCAAGACTACCCTGGGCAACATAGCAAGACCTGGTCTTGAAAAAGCAGCTGGGCTCAGTGATGGGCACCTGTAATTCCTGCTACCTGGGAGGCTGAGGCTGGGTATCGCCTTAGTCCATGGGATCCGGACTACCCTGGGCAACATAGCAAGACCTAGTCTCAAAAAAAAAAAAAAAAAAAAAAGTGCATGCTTGTCAGAGTAAAAAAGTCCACGCTTGTCAGAACATCAAGCAAACATTGTGTAGCTCTCTGGATCTAACATCATTCCTTTACGGGGAGGGGGGGGGCTTTATTCTGACATTATTCTGCATTTCAGAACCATTTGACTTAACGTACCATCGAGAGGATGAGACTGATGAATGGTTTCAGCACAAGAAACACTGGCTGCTTCCTGCGCTCTGCTTGCTTGTATCTACCACGTTGAGCAGAAAAAGATTCTAGTATGAATATCTGTGAAATTCCCCCCAAAACACTGCTTGTCTTAAAAGTCCCCCTGACAACTGACAAGTCTACTCATACTTTCATTGAAATTGGGTAAATGAGCATGTGTATAAAAATAGGTGGCGATAAACACATGGATTCTATTAAAACCATTACAAAATCACAATCTTATTGACGAAAAGCGAGTTCCAATGCATCACCCTAATCTAATTACTTTGCAAGTGGGATTCTGGCCCAGAGGTGTAGTGAAACCATTTCCAAGGGGCCTCCTATCCCTTGTTAATTGAAAAATAAAGAGGTTTTTTTGTTTTTTTTTTCCCTTGTGCCTTACTTCAGGGAAAATTGCGTGCTGTTTCTCCGGAGGGGGAAGCAGTAAGAGTGCCACTCTTGGTCTCTGTTCCTTATTGCTGCTTATTATCCATTGTTGCTCTTAGGTCCTCTGGAGAAGAATAGCTTTTAACAAGCGCCTGTGTCCTGCTAGTCAGCCGTCCCTCGAGCATTCCGAGCAATTGGGGAGTCTCAAGAATTCTTGTCTAGAGACCAATATTCAGATTATTGTGAAGAGAGATTTGTAAGGGGCAGGGATAGAACATCTTAACTTTGTACTTTGCTAAGTCGGCTCCAAGCAGGAAAATGTGTCCTATGAACTGCAGTCTCCCTCTGTGCTCTGCCTTGCAGTCTCTGGCCTGCACCCCCAACATCAAGGCCTGGTCTACACCAGAGGCATTGTGGGTGCCTGGATCAGGATTCAGTCCCAGACAGGTCTTATTTCTCAGGCCCCCTTCCTTCCTTCCTTCCTTCCTTCCTTCCTTCCTTCCTTCCTTCCTTCCTTCCTTCCTTCCTTCCTTCCTCCCTCCCTCCCTCCCTCCC
>PVHY01034769.1:0-10235 GCA_004024945.1 Uropsilus gracilis | reverse complement strand
AACTTCAGCACAGAAAGCAGAATTGATAGCCTTGACCCGAGCCCTGGAACTCTCCAAAGGTAAGAGGGTCAATGTTTTCACTGACTCACGTTATGCTTTTCTCATCTTGCATGCACATGGAGCTATCTGGAAAGAGAGGGGCCTCCTTACAGCTGGTAACAAGGACGTTAAGCATTCACTAGAAATCCTGGCACTGTTGAAAGCAGTGAACCTGCCCTCGGCTGTAGCAGTGATGCACTGTCCTGGACATCAGAGGAACAAGTCTGACATTGCAGAAGGTAACAGAGCAGCAGATAACGCAGCTAAGGCTGCCGCTCATTTACCCATTCAGGGTGCACTCATCCCTCTCATGGACTTGACACAGTACACCCCGACATACACTGAACAGGATGAACAGAGGGCCCATGAGTGGGGATTTGATACTTTTGACCCCAGCTCAACTTGAAAAATAAACTCACATGGCATGATTCTACTCCCAGAGTCACTGGTCTACCCAGTATTACAACATTTACATGAAGGATCCCACTATGGGAGAGATGCGTTGCTGGACTCCATACGCCCATATTTAAAGGGTCCCAATTTGCACCATGCAGCTTGATGGATTACACAAAGTTGCCAGATATGTGCCAGAAATAATCCTAAAACTGACTCCCACCAGAAAGATACTGGAGTACAATATCAGGGCAAGTACCCTTTCGAAGACTGGCAAGTGGACTTTACACAGATGCCCAGGACAACTGGTAATTATAAATATCTACTAGTTTTTGTAGACACTTTCTCAGGATGGGTGGAAGCATTTCCCACTAGGAGTAAAAAGGCTTCGGACGTGGCAAAAGTATTATTAAAAGAAATAATTCCCCGTTTCAGACTACCAAACTCTATACAGAGTGATAATAAACCTACATTTGTCTCAGAAGTTAATCAAAAGGTAAACAGTGCTTTGCAGATAAACTGGAAACTGCATGCTGCCTGGAGACCACAATCTTCTGGTCAAACAGAAAAGATAAACCACACGCTAAAAAAGACAGTGGCAAAACTGTGCCAAGAGACACATTTGCGCTGGGACCAGGTATTATCCATTGCCCTTCTTCGGATCAGAGTGGCACCTAGGAGTGGGCTGCAATTGAGCCCCTTTGAAATTGTTTTTGGGAGACCTTTCCAGGCCTCAGTTTTAAATGTGACACCAAAAATTGAGCAAGAGTGCAGAATCAAACAATATGTAAAACATATTCAGGAGATTCTGGCAGTCACACATAAGTTTGCACTCTCTAGAATTGCCTTACCTCTAGATAAACCACTACACCCATTTAGAGCTGGTGACCAGGTTTTACTCAAGACCTGGCAGACAGGAGATGCCCAAAGTCAGTTGTCTAAAAAGTGGTCAGGTCCTTATGATGTATTGTTAACTACTCACACTTCCTTAAAGCTTGCAGGTATAAAACCTTGGGTGCATCATTCAAAAGTAAAAAAGGCTAATGATGTTCAAAAAACTCAAAGTCATTGGTCCTGTGAACCTGTCAATGATTTAAAGTATCTGTTTAAAAAGAATAAATAAGCTTTATAGTCTAAATTGTGTAAAGTAGCAAGTTTTTGTATGCTTGTATAATTGATATCAACCTTAATAACTGTTATAACTGGTATTTATGTGATAACACATTTGGCATAATGTTATTATATGTAATGCTAAATAAGGTATTGGGTTATTTTGGACCAACATAGATATGTTGGATTTAAAACAAAGATGGGGGAATGAAGCCGGGACCCAAAGATGAACCCAGTTCCGAATATGGGCATCGCAGACACCTGCATCTGAAAAACAGAGACTAAAACTAGCCTGAGGCCAGTTCCCCCCTTTGAGAGTAAAGTGGTTACTCTAAAAGTAACCAGGGCAGACTGGGGTTATGTAATGTAGGGTCCTGAGGTCCAAGTCCGGCCCAGAGGGAAAAGGGAGGTAAAACACCAAGGGGGGATGGTCAATAGGAAGCAGGGAGAAGGATAAAAAAGAGGGGAGGTGGAGTGTATGGAGACAATTTTGGAAAGGAGCATGGAGAGTGGAGTGAGAGCGAGAGCCTGGAGATTGGGATCAGGCGCGGAGGTTTGGGGCCTCGGAAGAAGGATCCGGCGGGGTCCTCTGGAGCTTCCTCACCTCCCCAGCACTTGGTTCCTGAGGAGCAAGACCTGTGTGAAGGCGGAGGAGAGGTGACCCGGGTGAAGTGCGGAGCCACGGTGACACTCGGACAGGCCTGCCTTTGGGAGACCATCTGAGCCCCATCTGTGTTGGCTGGATTCATCTGGTGCCAACTGGAGCGACAGGATTGGGAGTCAAGGTCCTGGCATTTCCAACCAGAAGTGCCCTAAGACTGAGGTAAACCCCACGAAGCTCCTTGAGGAGCAGAAGTGGGGCTCTATTCGTTTGGAACATTTGTGAGGGTGTGGACTCTTTCGGTTTGGTTTTTTTTTCCTTATCTGTAAATAAATCTCTTGTCTATCCTGGTTGTTAAGGTTGATATCTGAGCAGCTGCTGCGCGCAAGCAGAAGAACCCATAGGAAGGAGGAATTTAAACGGGGGTGTCCCTATCCCCCGATAACATTACTATGATACCAAGGTCAGACAACGTCAGTATGATATGAAATCATTGATGAAAGTCCTGGTCAGAGTTATTAGGCAAGAAAAGGGAATTTAAAGCACCTAGTTGGAGATCTCTGTGTGCGGATGACAGGATCTTAAATGGAGAAAATTCACAAGTCCCCAGAAAAGACTGTTAGGAGTCGTGAATGAAGTTAGGGAAGTTATCGTGCAAAATAGAGTTAATGTGCAAAAATAAGTTCCAATTCTATATTTCATAAATGAAACTTCTTAAAGCAATAATAAGTCGTTCCATTTTGAAATAGTATCAAAAAGAGTAAAATAATTCAGAATAAATTTAACCAAGTAGGTTGAAGGTCTTTTTACACAGAGCAATTAGACACTGCAAAAGGAACTGAATACATCCTATGATTAGAAGTAATTTTGTGTCATTATTGATACTAGTGTAAAAGATCTAGAGTTTTCAGTCTAAGATCTATCAAATTCTTATGGCTTTTTTCACAAAAAAAAATAGAAAAACAATCATCAAACTTTAGTGGAACCAGAGAAGATGCTGAAATCCAGAGTAACCCAGAGCCAAAAGAGAGATGGTGGACCCACATTTTCTGATTTTTAATGATGTGGAAAAGCTAGTGATCAAAACAATATGTACGAGCATGAAAACAGACTCGCTGAGCAACAGAGCACAACAGTGGGCGAAGAAATCACCCAGGGCAACTAAATTTGACCAGGTGCCAAGATAAACATGGGACAAAGGTCCCTTCAACAAATGGAGTTCGGAAACAGGTTATGTATATGTGTAGAATGGAGGAACATTCGTACAGACACAGAAAGAATCTCAAAAATCAATTAAGGAATGTAATGGTTGATGGAAACTGAAATGTGCCTAAAAGTAAAACTATGGCAAAACTCCATGATATTCGGGTGAGTTGGAATACTAGTGTCCTGCTAGTGTGCTGGAGAAATGGTGTGGACCATGGAAAACAACAGATTGCTCAGAAAATGAACACTTCAATCCCCACATTATTACCAGATGAGGGGGTGGGTGACCCCTTTAAATTTTAGTCAATGAGAGTTCTTGGCTGGGGAAACAAGCAGTCGCCCAGAGATCAAACTTTTATGGTAAATGGCAACACACGGGTTTATTCACAAATAGGAAAAGACCAACTAAAAAGTGTCTAATAATGGTCCACACCCTCACTCGTGTTCCAAACAGAAAAGAACCCCTCTTCTGCTCCTCCCCACTTCTGTGTGGGTTTTCCCTCAGTCTCAGTGCAGTTCAGTCAGAAATGGCCAGTTCACATCCTTGTCTTCTTGCCCTCAGTCACTGTAGGCAGTAGGGACTGAATTGGACAGCCAACCTGAAGTTTCTGTCGTCAGGGCAGCTCAGTACTCGAGTGATAAACGCCTCTTCTCTGCCTTCATCGAGCTCCTGACCTTCGAAGTCTGAACGCTGGGAGCCCAAAAGATTCAACAGCTCCTGGGTCCCTTTATTTCCGAAGCCAAACTGTCAGCTCCTGATGCCGGATGCTTGATGCCGGATCAGCTCTCCTCCAAGCTAATTTGCTCTCCATATCCCAAAAAGTCCCTTTACCTCTCCCTCTTTTTTTTGATCCCCCTTTCCTTGCTCCCCATGATACAGTGTAGGTGACACAGCTGAAAATTATATAGGCGCCTAGATGCCCTGGTAGGCAGAGTCTGAGTATAAGAAGCTTGAGAAGGAGCAAGAAGCACCAAAAGATGCATCCAAAGGGCAGAGCGAAGAGAGAGAAAGGGGAAAGATGGCGAGACAAGAGTGACGGACTGAGAGAACAGGCCCTCATGGCCTGCCAAGGGAATTCCCCTGGAAGAGTGAGACTTGGAAAAGGGAAGTTAATGAGAAAAGAGGATTAAAGGATCAGGGAGGGGACAGAGAACAAAAAGGGAAAGAGACAGACCAGGAGAGAAGAGAAAGGAGCGAGAACAGGAGGGAAGAGAGGGGAGAACAGAGAACCGAGAAAGAAGGAGCAGAGAGGAACAGCAGGGAGGCTGGAGACATAAGTCTCTGCTGCCATGTAGAGCAGCAGGGCAGGGAAGAAAGCCAAGTTGTGGGCTTCCATCCCCAGCCCAGGCCCGTAAGGAGCGCGGGGAAGCATGTTGGAGGAACGTGTGACCTGTGTGAGCTGTCTTGGAGACATGGTACTTGAAAAGTTGGTTTAATTTTGAAACTGCGTATCTTGGAAGTCTTCTGGAAAACTGGAGAATGTTTGCTGTGTTGCCGTTTTCAACGTGTGATGTCTGAAGCGCTTGCTGTATTGCTGTATTGAGTGAGTTTTGCTGATGCAGGGCCACTGTGGAGTTGGAGTGAAAGAATGCCGGAGCTGTGCCATCTTGGCTTCTTCTGGCTTGGAATGAGTGGTGCCATCTTTGAAGAAGGAGAGGCGGTGCCATCTTAACTACTTCATCCAGCTTCAGAGGGGGCAGCCGCCATTTTTGCACACACTGCTGAGACTGGACTGGTGGGTAGGATCATCAAAGGGTTCCTTTCTGCTCTCAGTGACTCTTGTCTAATTTGTCTCTCAATAAGTAAATTTGTCCCTCTTAAGGTTGATGTGGTCTTGCTACTGCATGCTTGGGCTGGGAAGAACCTGGTGTGTGACTGGCTTTTAAAGGGCCTGCTGCTCCCCTCTGCAAGTTTAGTTATTTGTTGCGTCCGTTTTGCCACCCAATGTCATGATCTCTTTGGGAATGTCTCTGAGGTGAGTCAGTATAGGAGGAATGGGGACACCACTCACATGGAAGAGCTATGCAAATCTGTCTTCAGTGTTCTGAAGCCAGGTAAGATCATAAATGAAGTGTTCTTCATGCATGTTCTTCTTGGCCAGTTATTGTGACTCTCACAGCCTCCCACTGCCCACCACCCCCTATTCTCTCTGCCCGATTCTCTCTGGGCCCACACTGGGTAGGAGGACAGCAGGACAATTGGCAGTTTTGGACAAGAAATTCCTGTCACTGGCAGTGAGAGAGAGGCTATTGAGCCCCATAAAAGAAGCCAGACAGAGATATAAGCCAGTTCCCTTTTAGCTTGAATGAAAAAGGAAAAGTAAAAACAGCAGGAATTGCACAGAAACCGCAGAGGGACGTTGACCGTTGGGGCTGAAGAGAGGAGAGAGGGTGGAGGTTTGTCCGGTACACATGCTTTCAGTTAGAGGTAATGTTATGGGGGCTGTGATGAAATTGGGGGGGCTGTGGCCCCCAGTACTGGTGGTGCTGCATTAAAATAGCAGCTATTGTTCATTGGTGGGCGGAGACTTGGGGAAGGGAAGCTACACCCTCTTATAATAGGATTAATATAGGGGGATTTAAGGAGGAGAGAGAGGGGGGTGGGCAGGCAGAAGGAATGTGCAGAGAGCAAAGGAGCAGGGAGACTGGAAGGCCTCAGAGCCGCCTCAGCCAATGTGTCCCAGCAGGGCCCTTCCCTGGGCCGAAAAGCCAGGGAAGCATTTTGGAGAAACTTGTAACCTGTATAGGCTGACCCGGAAATTCAGGACTTGAGAACTTGGTTTAACTTTGACACTGCGAAGACTGGACGTCTTCTGGAGAACTGAAGAGAATTTGCTGTGTTGCTGTTTTCAACGTGAGACGTCTGAAGCGCTGGCTGTGTTGTGGAATGGAGTGAGTTTTGCTGATGTCAGGCCACTTTGGAGTTAGAGCTGAAGGAATGCCGGAGCTGTGCCTTTTGGAGAAGAACTGATGACACCATCCTGGGTTTCCTCGTTAGATTTGAATGTCCTGTTTTTGAAGAAGGATGGACGATGCCATCTTGAGATGACGCCATCTTGGATGTTCGACTTGGAGTGGGTAGAGCCGTGTCTTTGAAGAGAGAGTGTCGACGCCATCTTGGCTCCGTCCAGCTTGAGGTGGGGCAGCTGACATTTGTGGATGCACATGACTGAGCAGCCATGTACAGTTTTGGACTAGAGACTGGCCGGTGGGCAAGCTTACTAAGGGGGCTCCCTTGTACTCTCAGTGACTTTTGTTTGCTTTGCCCTTTTAATAAATAAATCTGATTTTGCCTGCTCTTCAGGTTTCTGTGGTTTGGCTGCTGCATGTGCGGGCTGGGAAGAACCTGGTGTGGGGCTGGCTTTAAAAGGCCAGCTGGCCCTCTGTAAGTCTGGTTAAGCACCCTGTTTTGCCAGTTTTCTACCTGATTTCAGTAACACAAGTTGTAGGCCCCAAAGTTCATGGGGTGAGCGTAGCTAATGACACAGTGTCATGTCCATGAGCGTGGCTGAGCGGCTGCACGTTCTCACACTCGTCCCCACCCGTGACATGTGAGGAGATGCCAGGCCGATGCCCCAGATGCTCCTGGCCATGCCAGTGGGTACAGGCAGCGGCACTGTTTCTACACCTTAACCACACACTGCGTGGCTTATCACCAACACAGCAGGTCATGCACAGGTTTACGCTTATCACAGCGTTTTTATAAAACTTCACCAGCGTATAAATGGCCACACAACTTTGAAACAGTTCGTCCACCCACGGAATCCTGCGTCTCTACAGGAGATAATGATCCTTTTGAAATTGGGCAACAAGAAAAGACTTTTTGCCTTGATTTAAACACATTCAGGCCCACTTCTCTCTATGGAGCGGAAGCAGGCTCCAAGCAGTTTCTTAGTATTTGCCTTTAAGTAGCCACACCTATGCCTGCTTCTCTCTGTAGGAAGCAGGCTACAGACTGTTCACGAGCATTTTCACTGTTCACCTCCACCATTAGTATGCAAACATCAGCTACCAGCTTCTCTCTGCTTTCGTTCCCTCTTGCAGACCTAAAAAGAAAAACTTAGAAACACAGTTTAAACTCTCTTAAACTCCTGTGGGTTCTTCCCACCACCCCCAGCCTTCTCAACCAAAATACCAAGTCAAAGCAAGACTCTCAGTGCAGACTAATTTATTGCTAACAAAGTGATTTCCTAATTACTACAAAAGAAACAGGGAAGTAAAACCCCGATTACTTTAGCATTGTCCAAAACCTTTCTCAGCGTTGTCCAAAGTCCTTTCCCAGATTGCCCAGAAATCCTCAGTCTCTCAGTCCTGATCATCTCACCAACATCAGCCAGTCAGAGTTCAATGCGTGTATTTGAAGGTGTCTTTCTTTGACACTCTCCTTTGGCGTGCTCCAGCTCCTCCATGCCGTCTTCTCCTTGTCGTCTCCAGGTAGCAGGAACTCCATGGTGCCGGACCAGCAAAGTTCACTCTCTTTTCAGGCCTAACTTTTGCACGGCCTCTTGCAGACACAGGTCAAACTCAGCAAAACAAACTCCAACACGGAGTTCAAATCTGCAAACTCCTTAACTGCCTTTAGCACACATGCGGCTTAGCCCGGGCCAGTCGGAGGCGGCCCCAGGCCTTGGCCACACATGGCCAAGCTCCCATGACTCCCATTTACTCTACAAAATGGCCGATTCCAATCTCTCCTACATTGAATCTCTATCGGGTCTCCATATTATACGAATTCCTCTCTTTGTTTCCACACCCTTTGCCCTGATTTCCAGCCTTCCAGGAAGCGCACCTGCACCATTTCACTTCTTCCTCCCCCCTGCATCTCCCTGAAGGGAAATTCCAAATAAGGCCATTCTCACATTTTAGCAACTGTCCTTGAAATCTGCAATCTTAAACAGGAGACAATGGGGGTGGGGGTAGCACCTTCTATCACTTTGAGCAACTGTGATCCTGAGCGGCCACTTAGCCATGGGGTGCTCCTGTTCTCTTTGGGGGTCAGGACCAGGGAAACACCGCGCTCACGGGGTTTCCAGAAGGTTTCACAGATACCCACGGGAAGGGCAAGTCCTCACCCGCCGCTCCACAGCGCGCGCCCGCAGCCACCGCCGTCATCACGCTGGCGCGGGGACGCGCCTCTCCCGGTGGGAGCGCGCACGCGGCCACGCTCCGGACATCAGCACTGCGTCACGGGAGGGCGCTGAGTCAGTGACGCTGACCTCTGAGCAGACAGTCCCGGAAGCAGGCGCTGAGGCTGCCAGAGAGCAGAGCGCGCTGCAGGGAAAGGCCTGGCCAGGCCCAGGGCGAGAGAAGGGCCTGGAGAGGAGTCCCAGCCGTGCTGGCACGGGCCTGGGAGGGTCCAGGGTCCCGGGCATGAGCGGTGAGCATCGCTACCCCAAAGCTGCCCTCAGCCCCCCTCTCTCCCGCCCGAGGCAGGTGGCCCAGGGCAGAGAGAAGAGCTGTGCAGAGGTGGGTGCGCCCACGCGAGGCCTTGCTCACTCCCGGCCCTGCCCAGGGATGCCCAGGCCAGGCCGGTGTCCTAGACAGTCCCGGGGTCCTGCCCCTGCGAGGAGAAGCCGAGCACAGGCGGCGCCGAGCTCCTGGGCCTGGAGCCTCCGGGCTGGGCCCCGGGAAGCTGCTCTGCAGGGAAGGACTCAGCATGGAGAGAGTCCTCCCCCCCCCTCAGGTGCCCCCGCCCTGGGCAGAGGCCACAGCTCTGCAGACCTGGATGCTCCCAGCACCTGCGGGGGTTGGGGGGGTGCAGCCCCTTCCCTGGGCGCCACTCCTGGGCCCCAGCCCTCTCCACTGTCCCAGGGTGACCCCGCTGAGGCCCCAGCAGACTCCCCACACTCAGTCTCCAGCTCCCGGGAAAGGCAGAGGCTGATGTAATGGCTGCGACTCTGAGGGTCAGGCCCCGAGGCTGAAACTGAAACAGGGTATAATGAAGACTTTCTGACTTTAACTTTAACTGGATACAGCTATCTGCTTGCTTCTCTCTCCAAAGCAGGCTACACACTCTTCATTAGCATTTTCACTGATCACCTTTACCATTGATATGCAAAAGCCAGCCAGCTGCTCTCTGCTTTCAGCTCCAAAAACTGCAGAAAAGAAAAACTTTAAAACACCGTTTAAACTTTCCATTCGTGGGTCTTACCACCATCCTCAGCCTTTTTTTAACCAAAATATCAAACCAAGACTATCAGTGCAGACTAATTTATTTCTAACAAAGTGATTTCTAATTATCCTAATAATTACAAAAGAAACATGTAAGACTCAGAATACTTCAACATTGTCCAAACCCTTTCTCAGCATGTCCAAAGTCCTTTCCCAGATTGCCCCAAAATCCTCAGTCTCTCAGTCCTAATCGTCTCACCAATATCCAGACAGAGTCCATCTCCAGACGCTTGAAGACTTGTTCCTTTGAATGCTCCTCGTTGTCTTCCACGCTTGTCTTCTCCTTGTCACCTTCAGGTAGCAGGAACTCCATGGTGCCGAACCAGCCAAGTTCACTTTCTTCTCAGGCCTAACTTTTGCACAGCCTCTCGCAGACACAAGTTAAACTCAGCAAAACAAACTCCAACACGGAGTTCAAATCTGCAAACTTCTTAACTGCATTCAGCACACACGCTGCCAGCCTGGGCCAGCCGAGAGTTGCAGGCCCTCGGTGGCCACATGGCCAAGCTCACATGGCTCACATCTTTACAAGATGGCTGATTCCCATCTCCTCTCCATATTGGAATCCCAATCCAATCGCCTAGAATCGAATCCAAACCAATCCTTCTCTTTGTTTGCACACCCTTTATATACCCTGATTTCCCGCCTTCCAGGAAATCTGTTACACTTCTTTCTTCCCCCTGCATCCCCCTGAAGGGAAATTCCAGCTAAGGTC
>PVHY01034768.1:0-10237 GCA_004024945.1 Uropsilus gracilis | reverse complement strand
GAGGGAGGGAGGGAGGGAGGGAGGGAGGGAATTGATTCTCCACTACTTTAAAGAGATTGTGTAGGATTAAAAAAAATTTTTGATGACTTATGAAATCCCCAGAAATCATCTGGACTCTGACAATTTTTGTAGGAATTACTAAATTCTTAATTTAAAATACTTAAATTACAGAATTTTTAAAATAAATTACAGAATTTTTTCAATACTATCCAAATTTTCTATTTCCTATTCCGTGACCTGTTGCAGTTCGTACTTCTCCAGGAATTGTCTCATTTATGAGTTGTCTCATTTCTGTTGTTCAAGTGCATAGATTAGATGGTTGTACTATCTTAGTACACTTTGATTTTTCAGAGTCTCTGATCACTTGAAGAATGAATGACATGCCATTTCCTTTCAATCCCATGACTCCAGCTGAGGAATCTGCCGTCCTTCCATTTTTCCCAGATAGTGTTCTTTCTCGTTGCTTTCAAGACTTCATTTTTAAGAATCATGAATCAGAATTACATGAATCAGGATTCACAAGAATCATGAGTCAGAATCATATCACTATGCTAGGTCTTGGTGCGAACTGTTTTGGGTTTATGATATTTGTGGAATGGTGAGCTTCTTGAACCTCTAGTTTGTCTTTTGTCAAATCAAAGTTTGAGCCATTGGGCTGGGCACAGTGGAGCGTGCCTGTAATCATGGCCTACAGAGCGAGGCCGGGACTAGGAATTGCTTGAGTTCATGGGGCAAGACCCACCTGGGGCAACATAGTGAGACCTAATCTCAAAAAACAGTTGGACGTGGTGACACGCGCCTGTAATCCCAGCTACCTGGGAAGCTGAGGCTGGGGATCGCTTGAGTCCATGGTACCCCAGGCAACGTGAGCCTGCAGTTCCCCAGGCAAAATAGCAAGACCTAGTCTCAAAAAACAAACAAACAAACAAACAAAACCCACAAATTTTCAGCCATGTTCTTTTTAAATAGTTGTTCGGCCCCTCCCTCTCGGACTCCAATGGCAGACATGTCAGAAAGCGCTCTAGACACATGGTGCAAGAGGAGCATAATCCACCAGCTGCCAGGTAGCTACGGAAGGTTCCATTCCCCACTGGCCTCTGCTGCTACCTCAATGGGGAGCTCTTCTTTACTTTGGGGTACGGAGGGCATTCCAGCTCCACAAGGGTCTTCAGTGACACCCAGATCCACCCAGGGCTCATCAAGAATGAAAGTCCCTTCCACAACTCAGTGGTAGACACCAGCCTCCACTCACTCTTTGCTGACAGCAGCAGCAGTGGAGGCAAAGATTTTCTGTCAAGTTTGGCTAGAACTAAGGAGTTATTTTAGAACATTTTCTGTCTTGGTAGGTCATCCCTTTCCTAGTCCTTCAGTCAGAGAGAGCAGGCTTGTATCTGTACGTATGGGCATTTATGAATTGACAGCTTCTAGTTACAACTCTGGGGTTTATGAAGCAAAAAGGAAACTCAGGGATATCACCACCAGGTTGTTCTGTGGCCCCAGAGTCCTTGGCTGTTCTGCTGTCTATCTGCTGAGTCTTCTTAATGCCTGTTGCATATGTAGTTCCTAGGATTTTTCAGTTGTACTTAATGGGAGAAAAAAGAAGAGTACATTCACTCCATCTTTCTAGAAGCAAAAATCCCCAGCTTTTATTTATGAACCTACTCTTGTCTCCATTTGCTATTTCCTACAAACTATTCTTATCTTTGCCCTATTGTTTAGCAGCCTCTACCCAAATATATAAAACCATTTGTTTGTTTTCCAGAGCTTCTCAGTCCTATTCCTCAGATTCTCATCACTCTAGGAATTCTGACCCCTCCTTACTATATCAGACCTTGGTTCCATATTCACATTTTCTGCCCTCTGTCCTTGAGCTCAGGTGCATCATACACTCCAAAATCTTCCTCAGTGCAAGGTATGCAAGCTCACATTCTAGAAACTTGCATTTCTGTTCATAATGAAAAAATTCTTTTAAACTGAGAGTTGTGTCCACTGGTTAACTCTACAAAATGTTCTTGTATTACCATCTTAATACTCCCCTTCTCATTCTTTTCTACAGTCCAGCTTTTCATGAGTCCAGTGGACGCAGAGTCCAATGAGTCTAGATTGATCCTATAATTTCTCTTTTCTCACTCACATCTTTTGTTTACTGATTTTTTCTTTATTTATTCTTTCTGAGTGATTTTCTTGACTTTATCTTTCAAGCCCTCCAATTACTTTTTCAGGATACATCATTAACATGCTTTTAAATTCCAGACACTCCTGTACTCATCTTTTCAAGATTTAAAGTAGAGACCGTTATTTCATATTAATTGTATTTCCTCTTATCTTTCTGAATGATTATCTCCCCCTGCCTCCATTTTTTACTGTGTTGCTAAGTCATTCATGCTTACTTCTATTTGTCTTGGACTCTCTCTTCAGATTGTCTTTCTCAAATGTGTTATCCCCTGCTCAGCTGCCTGTAGCTAAAGATGTGGTTACAGGCTGGGTCACTGCCCATTGGATGGCATCCAGGGTCAATATCCAGGCAGTACTTCTGCAGGCTACTCAGTTTCCCCATAAAACCACCTCAAGATGCTTTTAGGAAAAGCCTACTGGCAGGCATTCTGAAAGACTGGCAGAGATAAGAACTGTAGATTCTCACCATTTTGTGCAGAGTTTTGTCTTTACCCTCATTGCTACCAGGTATCCCCACATCAAACCCTCCCCAGTTTCATGTCTCCATAGGGAAAACCTCCCACCTCCCTTTGGGATGGAGAAATCCAACTGTCTGAATACCAGGTGAAAACAAAGATCCATTCCATGGAAACTCATTGCCCAGTGGCCCTTCCCCGCCCCCCCCACCTCCCCAGACACCCTGAGGTCCAGCTGGATGGCTCCACATCCTCTCAGAAGATTCAGGTCCATCCACAACACTAATCCAGCTGCCCTATCCTCACCAGTTCCTTTTCTAAGTTTACGGACCTTGCTTACCACCGTTGCATCATTTCCTGTACTCTTGAACTTTCTCAGGCGTGTATCTTCACTGCAGTGTTTAGGGGGAGTGATTAAAAACATACTAACATGCATCATGCTGATTCAAAAGTGTTTTGGGCACAGACTTTGACAGGATTCAGGAGACCTGTGTTCTAGGTTGTGACAATGATACACCAAACAGCACTGAGTCTCTCTCCATCATGGAACAAAAAAATATGGCCAGCCTTCAAGAGAGAGGAGGTGGCACACTAATATAGAAAGAACCAAAAATGGAGTCAGAAGACAGAAATCTGGAATGTGGGTACCTAGTAATCAGACATATCGCCACAGTCATGACAGTGGTGGCAGCTTCAAGTACGGCACCCACAGTCACGTGTCTCACAACCGCAGCAGCTGTTGGATCCTCCAGAGGGGCCTTCACTGTGTCAGGCAGGTGCATCCTGCGGCCCATGGAGACTTACCTTCACCTCCTTCTCGATGTAGTCACTCAGCAGTCTGTCGGGCTCGACGCGCTCAGGCAGGGACAACACCACAGTGTGCAGGGGGCGCCTCTCTGTGACCTTCTCATGGGCTTTCTTATCTCTACTCTTTTCACCTTTTAGGAATACTCGTTTAAATGGCGACACAATTCCAGGCTGCAGGCAGAAATGGCAATGATTTGAGTTCATTATTTACAAATGCTTTGTGTTTGTTGTAGCTAACAAGTAGGAGTAGCCAGATCACTACCACAGTCCCCATGCAAACAGATGCTGGTCACTGTCAATCTGATGAGACACAATAGCCAGAAGTCGCTTATCTCTGCCAGCTTGCAGTCAGTCAAGGTGGGACTGTGCCCAAAGCTACTTTGGGCAAGAAGCAGCTGGTTCTTTCCTCTGTTCACAGACACTTGGAAGATCAAGGGTCAGATCTCAAGGTCTCAGTGGGTGAAAAGAGGACAGGAAGGGGGAGAGACCTTCCAGAAGACAAACAAAATATTGCTCCTACAGTTCTGGGGAGCACAGGGCCTCTGAGGATACAGGTAGGTGTGCCCAGGCTGCATCATCAACAAGGGACACAGCTCAACAGTCACAGCCCAAAGTATGCCCCTTTCCTCCTCTCTAGTAACCTATTTCCCAATGCAGCATTTCTTCCCTTCTCTGCGGGGCAGCCTCACAGCCTAATTAGTGTCTGGAGGATTCTAGAGGATAGTCCGATAACCAAAGTTAGTCTATAGAGCAAGAGCAGGGAACTGGATGGGGAGGACCAAATGATCCTCCTAAGAACCTATGGGAAGGCCTGGTGTTCCCTACAATAATAAAACTAATTCCTCTAAGTCCTTCACTGCATGGATGATCAGTCACAGTCATCAGGCACACTCTAGCCCACAGACACTATCAATCCAAAGGAATGTAAAACCAGATGCCAACATGCAGAAAACCAGATGCCAAAATGCAGGTTTAGCAGAGAAATGTCAAAGAGAACTCAGCTCCAAAGCTGGAGATCCACACCAGGCTGAGAAGTCAATTTCTATTATTTTTTCCATAATTCTGCACTTGCCTGTTGGATGGGTAACCCAGCACCAACCACTTGGACTGTGACTCAAATGAACACTGACAGAACCAACAAAATATACCTGTCATAACATTTATCACAGACCTCTTTCTGTTTCTCCTGTTAGTGGAAATTCAGTCACACGCCAGATTCCACATAACATAGCACTACAAAAAACTATAAACCCTGTGAGATATCTGATCAGCTAGTCAGCCTCACATATCAAGGGTGGAGAGGTCCATGATTGCAACCCACAAAGGTCATGAGGGTCCCATGCCCAGCGGCACACTAGATCTGCAGCATCAGGGGAAAAGTCAGTGGCAAACAAAGTTACACCCCCAAAAATGAACTCTGACAAATGAGCCCCCACATTGCTCCCAGCCAGGCACCCACTCCAAGCAGAGGTGGCATTTTCTCCCCTCCCCTGATCTTTAGCTTAAGTTCCCTCTTCTAAGTGTGTGGCGCTGAGACAGTTGGCTTTTATTTCAACGACCACTACTCAACAAAAATAAAAAAACCACACAATGAAATACCTGACAAAACTACACACCAGTCAGCGTGGACACCACAGTTGTTACTTTCTTCCTGAGAACCTGGTGGCAAACAAATCCACATGGCTGGCCGTCAGATGCTACTCCAGCCCTCTGCATGGCTTTCCGTGGCTTGGAGCAGGCTGTACTACTTCCAAAGCAAGTTGGTGAGCTAAGTTTTCACTAACTAAAACTGAGTTCATCACTCAAAGGATGTCATGAGGGTCATCCAAACCACCTACATAAAGCTCTGTCACATAGCTGAAGCATTGCGAGCAAGCAAAATAATGTCAACCATCATTGCTACAATTTTCTTGGATGCTATTATGAAATTTTGTCTCTTCTTCACTAGCTGGCATGATGTAGATAATGCTAAAGTCTCAGTCACTCCCCTCCATCCATCTCCATACACCCAACAATATGCTAGGCTGGCATACCCACAATGAGCAAGTCTTCCTGTCTGCCCAGAATTAAGACAACCTGTCCCCAGATTAAAGCCCAGATATACCCTAACTCCTCCCCTAACCTGAACAAAAAGAATCTTCCTCTGTACCCCCTATTCACCTTAAAAATGCCACAGTACAAATCTGGAGTACTCTCCTCTTTGCCCTAGAGTACCTTGCTTAGAATACCTTGCTTAGAATACCTCCTCCTTACCCTGAAACACCCCTCTCCTTGAATTAAAGTATTCTCCCTTAATCTCAAGCACTTCTCCTTGCTTGGAATACTCTCTCATCGCCCCAGATCACCCTTGCCTTGACCTGTAAGATCCCCCCTTCCTCCCTCCCATGCCCAACTCTTCATGGAATCTTGCCAGAGGTAGAGAAACAATGACCAGAGATGAAAGGTCACTAACAATCTGACTGAATGATGTATAAGTGTGACTTCATTCACTTGTCTCCACTTTGCTTTATAATTGAAATCTTCTATAACACTAGGTTTTTAAAGAATGACTGTAATTCCTGCCTATGACTGCTGACACTTTAGCTGAGACAAGACAAGCATGCCATCATCCTCATAAGCCACTACATGAAGAAATGCATTCACATAAGAAAGCTGCGACTCTGCCTCACATCAGCACAGACAGAAAGGGTGGCCTCCTAGCCCAAGGACAGCGAATATGTCCTACAGATACACACCCCACTGCAAACCACAGGGAGCTGGAAAATACACAGCTGGGAGCTGAGGGGCAGCAGGTATCATGTCCTCATGAACCCTTGCAGCTATTCTAGAAACACAAATGAACAAGACGATATCAAGGTTCTGGAACTGAAAATGCTCTTGAAGATGAAAATATAAGGGGAAGTTCTAATTGAAAAAAAATAAACCAAGAAATAATCAAGAAAACTGTGGCACACAGAATTGGGGTTCCAGTAAATCACCATGGATTCTTTAATTCACTGGAAAATTCTCCAGATACATACACAATTTTGAAAGTCACTTTTGCTCTTGCAGTCACTTATTTTTCATTCAACATGTATTTCTGAGCACTCATGTTCATCATCACCAAAATCATCTTATAATCTTTGATCCCAAGAGATAAAAGAACTAATATAGCACTTAATTGAGAGCATAAGGTCAAGTGCAGTTTCTCTTTATGGAGTTCCAGCGTGGGGTACAACCTGGATTCCACGTGTGCCAGTCTCTTGAGAAGAAACTGCAACCTTGAGGTTACCAGTAAAGGAACCCACCCAAAGGGGGTGTCCCAGCCATAGAGTTATGAAGGAAATACGGGCTTCTGAGATACCGGGGCATAAAGTAGATATCTCACATGAAACAAAGTCACTTCCCATAACTGAAATTTCTGGAGTGGCTCAGAAACAATCCGCAGATCTTTAAATATTCTCCATGGTACAAGTAAAATAAATTTTGAAGGTGAAAATGTAAAATGCAACCCTTGGTTAACAAACACTATATCTGGTCCACTGAGCATCTGCTTAGAGAAGAAACCCTCCTCTAGGTCCTGCCAAGGCTGTCAGGATACCCTTGAGTTTATTAGACTGAAGCTCAACTTATTGTATCAGCTTACTTGTAGCAACTAGGCTCTGCATGACTACATTTGTTAAACAAATTATCAGAAGTTAACTTCTCCATCAGAACATCTGTTTATTAAAATAAAATCTACAAGGAGAAATACATTTCATTTGTGAACCACTGACCTCTACCTGGGGATCAAAGTTAATGAGGTATGAGAACACATACCAACTGGCCCTGTGCACACAAAATATAAAATATTCCAGAGGAAGAGCTGAGTCATCTAGAAAAAAGGAAACATGCACCAAGGTAAACAACTGAAGTTCAAGTGGGACTCAAAAGTGCTCCAACATTTGCTTATATGTTTTACTTAACCTTATAGGACCCAATAAGGCAGGCTTGATCTAATACATTACACAAAATTGCTTCTGAACAAAATGTTTCCAAGTTCAAGACTCTAGCACCTTCAAGCTTAGCACTCCATAAATATGATGATGTGGTCAGCATGCACCCACAGTCCTGGGATTGTAACCCAAGGTACTTCTGTCGAGCCACGTCCCCAGTCTGGGGAGGAGAGGGAAGGAGGAACACCAGGCAGTGACCAGGTCTCCAGGATGAGATGAATATTGCTGGAAGAGCTAACGCCAGGCATACCAAGAGACCCAACACAGTAAAGGTAAAACTACAATTTTGTCAGCTGGACAAGTCAATCGCTTCTGCCCCACCAAGTCATACCTGACCCTGGTGCACAAGGTGCTGGACAAATCCTCCTCCTACCCACACGAAACAAAGAATGCCTGTTTTTTATACCTGAATTGCAACTTTGCCTATTTCAATTTCAATTAACTTCCAGCACACACCATAAACCAGATTAGCTGTCTTTTTTTTAAAAGTACCTAAGTAAACCAGCAGAAAAAGAACTTTCCTTAAGTGCTACAAAGGCCTAAACATGAGCACACCAAGCCAAGTTCTATGATCTTCTATAAACCATAAGCTTCTCCATTTCAGTGGAGAGTTAGTCTGCTCCCGTGACAAATACACAAGTGCCTGTTTCTCCACAGGGGTGGCTTGAGGGACGCTTATGCTGAGTCCTGGTATGCAGAACCTCCTGTGGATGAAATTCCAGGTACCAGTTGGGATAACCTCTCCCCTAAACCCCATTTTCCAACACAGATCTCAGATCCTAAGTGACCACCAGTGCACATGAAGATTACTCCACCAAGCAGACATATAATCTGATTCCTTGAGTTAAAGATGAATGAAACTAGCTTACAAGTGGTCTCTCATGTTGCGCATTGTCTTCCAGGAACCACTGGTTCTCAGACCCAAAAGCCACACAAACCCCTTCATCCAGCATCCCATACCAGAAACCATAGAATCGGTTCATCAACTCACAAACACGATGCTGAAAGAATTCAACAGTCACCCTAAAAGACTCTCCATGCTGGATTTATACCCACCTCATTCGCCATGGAATACCCCGTCTGAAAATCTGTTTTGGGAGTAAGTTCCGCGGAAAAAATTTGGTTCCTCCCGCTCGACTGACAGTTACTGTGCATTCTCCCCTTTTTACTCTGATATTGTTGAAAAATATGGTTAGATGTTAGACCTCCCTCTGAAAAACACATGTGAATGAACAGGAAGACAAGAAACCACAGTTTCCTTCTGCAGAGCCCTCTGAAGCTGTTTATAGTTTTAAGAAAGTTTAAGAGGCAAGCAGCACCCTGAAACTATGGGCAAAACCTGAACAGACTTAGTACACAAAAGACACATAGGAACTGGCATATCTTTCTTACTAAACCAGCACATCTTCCTACCTCCTGCACACAGAGCCCATGGGCAGCTGCACCACATTTCCAGCCAGTACTGTCTAGCCAGCTAAAGGAAATTATTTTGGAAGTCCAATCATTCTTCAAATCCAAATGCCCAAGCTAAAAAGAGTAACCACCCAAGTCAAGAGCAGTGCTAGGACCACCCTTCCTGGCCGCAGGAGTTGCTGCACTGAATTGATGTACTTGGCAAGAGGGGGGACCTAACAACAGTTTGTTTCAGCATTTGCTCTGCGACTTCTTCCTGACTCCAGAGTTTGAGTCACAGTTTTGACTTGAATAGGAATGTCCCCTAACAAGCTCATTTTAACTTTTTTAAAATCAAATTTCAACCCAAACGTCCTGGGTACCTTTTTAATATTAAGCTGAAACAAAAACAATTTAACAGTTTGGTCTATAAAGACACAATTTCACATCAAATCAAACTGCAACAAAGTTTAGTATTTCTTGATTCTGAAAAGACAGATTGTTCAGAGCAATAATTTCCTGCCTCAATTATTACTCCATGTACACAAATGTAGAAGGCCTGTAAAGACAGTACTGAACTAGATGCCTCCGATTAAATCAGCCTTTGTCTCTTTGGAGATTGAGGGCAGAGTTTACATTTTCTGGACTCCAGCTTCCTTCTAAAAGCTGCCCCTGCAGAAGACAACCTAGAGACCCAGACCTTCTCCACAGATGCTGAGAGGAAAGGGAATCAGGAGTAAGATACAAAGGCCCCCAATCACTTATCCTGAACTGAGCTGCAAACTATTCCTGCCAGGGTCCTAACAAAGCACAACCACCTCCTCCCTCCCAGACAAACTGACAAAGAAGCAAACGCATTTCACAAATGCACTGATCAACCAGGTCAATGAAAGAGAAAAGCCATCAAGACCTGAGGCAGATGATGCAAAATTATATTAGATTAGAAATCATAGATGTGATAGAAATTGTATTAGAAATTACAGATGTGATAGCCTAAATAAAAAGGCTGAATAATAAAATGGACATAGCTGAAAGTGATCTGGAAGAAGAGATGCAGTTTATAAACCAGAGTATCCACTGCCTCCTATTGGGAGATACTGTTCAGATATTCCTAAAAATGAACATTCAAATCAATCCGATGACCCCAATTAAGCAATGTTAGTCACCAGGCACGGTGGCTCATGCCTGTAAGCTTCAGCCTTTGAAGCAGCCAGGGCTAGGGATCGCGGTTCGAGTCCCACCTTGGGCCCGTAGTAAGACCTAGTTCCAAGGAAAATAGCTGGGCATGGTGGCACACGCGTGTAATCCCAGCTACCTGGGAAGCTGAGGCTGGGGATTGCTTGAGTCTGTGGTACCCCAGGCAACGAGAGCCTGCGGTTCATGGGCAAAAATAGCGAGACCTAGTCTCAAAATGATCATTAACTTTTTGGATAG
>PVHY01034767.1:0-10236 GCA_004024945.1 Uropsilus gracilis | reverse complement strand
CCCCAAAGCCAAAGACCTGAAGCATGACTGAAGGAGCAACAAAACGTGGCACAAACTGTGGAGGTGAGACCCACCAAGACCAAAGGTGCTCCAAAAGCAGTACAGGAATGATAAACAGCATGTTCTACCAAGTCCGGGGAAATTGCACCCTCACCAAGGACGAGGAAATGGATCAAAGAAAAGAAAAAAAAAAAAGACGAAAGGACTAAACAAGGACAAACAGCAAAAAGAAAGGAGGCAAAGAGACCAGGGGAGATGTGGTGTGTGGGGGGTATTCCCATGGGGATTAGCAGTTATACAATCATATATTGTAAAATATACAAAAATAAAAATTTTATTAAAAAAAAACTTACAAAGGGGAGTAGCTGGCCCTATAAACCCAGCTGTTCCTTAAGTTTTAAGTACATCCCAGCCTGCATGCAGCAGTAGCAAGACCACACAAACCTTAAGAAGAAGGCAAAAACAGGTTTATTTATTAAAAGACAAAATAGACAAGAGCTACTGAAGGGTACAAGGAACCCCTTTGGTAATCTGACCCACCAGTCCAGTCTCTAGTTCAAAACTGCACATGACTGTTCAGTAGTGTGTGTCCACAAAATGGCGACTGCCCCCACCTTAAGCCAGATGAAGGAGCCAAGATGGTGCCACCACTCCTTCTTCAAGGACACAGCTTCACTCACTCCAGGCCAGAAGAAGCCAAGATGATGGTCAAAATGTAGAAATCAGGATGGCACCATCGCTCCTTCTTCCAAAGCGGGAGATTCAAATCCAACAAGGAAAACAAGGATGGCGTCGTCAATTCTTTTCCAAAGGGCACAGCTCTGGCATTCTCTCAGCTCCAACTCCACAGTGGCCCCCAAACCAGCAAGACTCACTTGATACAGCAACACAGCAAATTCTCTTCAGTTCTCCAGAAGACTTCCAAGCTTTACCATTTCAAAGTTAAACCAAGTTCTCAGGTACTTAATTTCCAAGTCAGCCTATACAAGTTACAAGTTTCTCCAACATGCTTCCCTGGGCTCTTCACTGGCACAGTTTAGAGCCCTGCAGCCTAGGCACTGCCTGCTCCCACACCTGGAAGCTGGCAGCCTCTGATCCTCCTCTGTTCTCCCTCAGTTCTCTTCCCTCTCCTCTCCAAGTGTTTTGTCACAGTCTCCTCCCTAAGCTCCTGATACTAGTCCTATCACGAGGAGGCTTGGCTTCCCTTTTCCAAGTCTGTACCCACCAATGGATAGCTGCTATTTCAATGCAGCACCACCAGTACTAGGGGTCACGGACCCCCAATTTCACCACAGCCCCCCCTAACACTGCCCAGTCTAAGGCAGACCCCAGCTAAAGTCAGGGGGAGGATTTAAGTCAGTAAAAGATAAATTATCAGTGGAGGTGAGCCATTTTTGTTATTAAAAGGAGTTCTGAAGCCATGACCCCAAAATAGGCAGTGCTATTTGTTGGAAAAATTTAGGCATTGCCATTACCTGAGTCTGAAACATACAGAGGTTCAGAATGGCATAAAACCAGATAAGGGTCCTTCCTTCTTTTACCTGGATGTTGTATATCTAAGCACCTTGGGGGAATATGCTAATCTGGGGCCCTGGGGCGATGGCTCCAAGGCCCAGGAAGGGGAGATGGGCCACCAGGGGAGAGTATGATTGTGAATTGGAGCCTCCGGTTTCTTGAGGGGAGCAAGAAAAAGGATAAAAAGAGAAAAGGGGCAGGGACTGGGGAGATAAGACTTTTGGGAAAGAGAGCTGAGTGGAAAGCAGGATCTCAGAGATTGGTATAAGGTGCGAAGGTTTTGACTTCACAAGAAGGACCCAAGAGCTGAGTCTTTTGGGGCTCCCCCAGCGTTCAGGCCCCCGAGGGTCAAGAGCTGTGTGAAGATGGCAGAGAGGCAACCCTGATGAAGTGCGGAGTCACCGTGAAACCAGATAGACCTGAGCGGAACCTCATGTTGGTGGAATTTACCGGATGCTGACTGCGGTGATGGAGAACCAAAGGATGTCACCTCGCGGCTTCAGGCTGAAGCACCCTAAGACTGAGGGAAACCCCACGCAGCTCCCTGAGGAGCAAAAGCGGGGACACTTGTGAGGGTGTGGACCATTAGACTCTTTGCTTTCCTTCATCTGGAAATACACCTCTGTGCTTACCCTTATCATGCCAGTTTGATCTCTGGGCAACTGCTTGGGCACAGGTGGGAGAACCCCCACTGACAAAAATTAAAAGGGGTGACCCCCCCTCCCCATAGCAGTTCCTCTTGGACCTGTGAGGAATGTGGGCCCTCCTCAGATTTTAACCAGTTTCAATAGACACTATGACACCCTTGGCCTCAACCCTGTGTAGGCAGCCTGCTTTCATCTGATCAAGGAGAGGGCCCAGGCGAGGCAAAGGGGAAGTGCTGGGCGTTGAAGCCGGAAGCAGTCCCCGCCCTGCGGGACAGGAAGTTGTGGGGACCCGCCCCAGCTTCCTGCCGGGCCCCGCCCCCACCTCTGGTACCTGGCCTGCCCGTGCACTTCCCTTCCTACCTGGCGGCCTCCCTCCCCTGCCTGTATCCTGCCATCACCTCCTAGAAGCTGCAGGGGTGCAGCTGGGGACACCCAAACCAAGACACCAGGAACCCACAGGGTGATGTCAGAAAGCAGTCTGGAGGGGGCGTTAAGGAGAAGAGACACCTTCCGCTGCTTATCTGCTGGACACAGCCGTCGCCCAGGCTGTCCTGGTTTTAGTCATGACTAAGTTTCCCGCCTAAAACCCCAGCACAGGCGGCCACAAGGGCTCTGGGTTCTCTTCTGCATGTTCATCCCGTCTTGACACTGAAGCAGAGTCAGATACACATCATACAGCTCTTCCGGCTTCTTCCTGCCTGTTTCTTCCCACTTCTGGCCCTGACGCCCTGGGTTGGACCTTGGCAGTGAGGCTGGCACGTGACTGATGAACAGTTCCCAAAGCGAGGGCGGGCCTGAACCCAACCACCGGGAGACTCGTTTTGTTTCTCCCTTTTCTTATTCCAGGATAATTTACATAGTCAAATTCACTCATTTTCATGTGTTTGGTCTGGATTTTATTTTTCCTGCCCTCCCCCAAAGAAGCTGGTCTGGATTTAAAAAAAAAAAAAAAACTATTGCAAATTATAACTCATCCATTAAAAGAACTTAAAAACATATATTGCTCGTAAGTATATATGTATATATGTGGGCTCTCAAGAGTTCACAGCTATACCACCTCCCCAGTCAAGAGGGTCTATCATGCTTATTATAACCTTTGTATTTAGGACTACAACTGAAATTAATTACAGTATATCATGGGGTAGGAGGGAGCCAAGATGAACTTTTTCCCATATAGATGTTCAGTTGACTTGCATTATTTGTTGCAAAAAAATGTTTGTTTACTGAACTTGCCTGGAACTTGGCATGTGGTACGCACACATGTGTGTATGCATGTCGTGTGCACGTGTATCTGCATGCACGTGTGTGCGTAAGTGTGTGTGTGTGTGTCTATTCTTGCATCGCTACCAAACTGTCTTATTTACTCCAATTTTGTAGTAAGTCTTAAAATCTGGTCTGAAAATCCTGCAGCTTTTTTTTTTTCATTTTTCCCAGGTTTCCCAAGGATTTTGCAAGGAGCCAAGGCGGAAAAGACCCTGGATAGAGCAGTTGTCAGGTCTCCTGGTAGTGAAGCAGGTGGAGCCTGTGCTGGTGACGTAGGACCCTGTGTGGCTGGGAGGACCTGATCTTGGAGTCCAGGGACTGCTTGACAGCTGCCCACAGGTGTTCACAGCGATTTCCACCGTCGTGGTGTGAATGCAGTGGGCCAGGGTCCCCCAGCTCTCAGTAGCCCTGGTTACAGCCTGCCCTAGACTCCCTGTACATAATGTGGGCATCCTGCAGGACCATGGGGAATGACTATTCTGTACAGTAACAGGGATGGATTTTACTAATTGACTGTTGTTCAACTAAACCAGGGCATATTGAGTACAGGTGATGTGACTCCATTAAGATAAGTCAAAAAAGGCAACATTCATTTTGGGACTTGTATCCAAAGCCCAGCCCGCAGGGACTAAAGCCCTCAGGCTGTGGGGAAAGAGGGTCAAGACTCAGGGTCTTCATCATCGCTGCTTGGGCTCTGGAGTTTCCTGGCTCTTGTCTCAGCTTCTGTTTAGAAGTCAGTCTCTCCAAAGAGTGTTCTGTGCAGTGCAGACACCATGGTCCTTGGCCAACTCTGGGCATACATCTCTCCAACCCACCCACCTGGAACAAGCTAGCTCTTCCCCTGCTTCCCACGTAAGGAAGTCCTCTAAGAGAGGTTATTTGGGCTGGGCTGGAAAGCAAGGGCATAGGGAGCTCTTGCTGGAACCTGATGGTGGGAGCTGGGGTGTGAGAAGAAGTCCCTTCCAAAGAGGTCTGCTGTTTCCAAGGGACAGGCGGGTGCTGGACAGACAAGCTAGACGCCCATCTGGCCCCACCTTTCCTGGACTCCACTCTGTTCTGAGACTTCTGTCTTTTCCAGACCACACTCTGTGCCTCTGGCCACTCCTCATTAGTCTCACGCATGGATACCTCAAGTCTGCGGGCAGCTGGGGAAGCTCCCTTCCTGCTGGCACTGGCCCTTGTGGGTACCCAGTGGCATTTTCTTTCTTTCTGTTTTTTTTTTTGAGACCAGGTCTCGCTATTTTTGCACATGGAACTGCAGGCTCATGTTGCCCGGAGTACCACAGACTCAAGCAATCCCCAGCCTCAGCGTCCCAGGTAGCTGGGATTACAGGCTCGTGCCACCACGCCCAACTATTTTTTGGGACTAGGTCTCCCTGTGTTGCCCTGAACGGGACTTGAACCACCATCCCTAGCCCCAGCCGCTTCATAGGCTGAAACTTACAGGCACGAACCGCTGTGTCCGGCTCTCCCAGTGGCATTTTCTACTTCAAGAAACCGTCCTGGTCTAGATGCACCTCTAGTCTGTTTCCCAACACTACATTTTCTTTAAACATTAAAAAAAAAATATTTCCCAATGTTTATTTTATATCTCTTTGCAAATCCACTCTCCCCTCGCAATTAAATGAGTTCATATTTATCTTTTTGTCTGCAGGTGAATGAGGAACTATAGTTTCTAAAGCCTTTATTTTCCTAATATTTGAATTTTTAGAAGAAAATTCATTTCTTTGGTATCTAAAACAGAACAATAATTTGTTTTTTAAGAAAGGGTTTTAGAAGTTGGGGATAGGATGACAGATGTCCATTGATTGCCTTTCAGACAGATGTCTTGTGTTCACAAGGTTGTTTAAGAATTCAGACTATCTCCTTGTTCACTGACCCATAACACAACAGACTAAATGTTTGACATGGGAAAATTCTCTGGGACAAAAGAGCTTATTCAAGCAGCCCCAGCAGCCATGAGCTATCTCATAATCTTCAGAGACAGACGTCCCTGAGTCTGGCTGGGGGTGGGGGTAGGCTGGACAGGACTCTATGCGTGGACGGGGTCTAACCCTTTTCTACTAATGCCAGCTCCTGTGGTGGTAGACGAGGGGTGCCTGTGCTGCTGTGAATGTTGGGGAACCTGGATGGGAGGCCCCAAAGAGGAGAGTCAGGAAGTTTTGCAGGGAGGTAGCCCTGCATTTTAGAGGGCTACAAAGCAGAAACCATCAGCGTTAACGGAGAAAACCCAAGCTGGGCACAGTGACGCATGCTTGTAAGCTTCAGCCTATGAAGCAGCTGGGGGTAGGGATTGTGGTTCAAGTCCTGCTTGGGGCAACACAGTGAGACCTAGTCCCCAAAAAAATGGCTGGGTGTGGTGGTGTGCACCTGTAAGCAACAGCCTATGGAGTCACGGCTAGGACTGGGGATTGTGGTTCGAGATCTGCCTGGGGAAATATACCGAGACCTAGTCCCAAAATAGCTGGGCATGGTGACCTGCGCCTATAATCCCAGCTACCTGGGAAGCTGAGGCTGGGGATTGCTTGAATCTGTGGTACCCCAGATAACGTGAGCCTGCAGTTCCATGGGCAAAAATAGTGATACTTAATCTCAAACAGACAAACAAAAAACAAAGGGGGATGTCAGAGGGAGGGGAAGGCAATCCAATAATTGATGACTGATGTTGTAAGGAATTAAATAAATAATAATTTTAAAAATAAACAAAGAATTAAAAAGAGAGAGAGAGAGAAAATCCAGAGCAAGGGATGGATTTTGAATGTGGCCATTGGAGCAGTGACCATCATGCAGATTGAGAAGGAACCCAAGCTCGTGTTCATGATGCCCAGCTTCCCGCCCTGTCTGAGTGTCCCTCCAAGACCCATCTGACCACAAAGGTCACCATGAGCTTTATTCTATCCAAGTCTCAGTTTAGACTCACCTGCTCCCCCACGTCATTTTGTTGTTAACTGGAGGCATGTGTCTGTGGTACAGTCTGGCTCTTAGTAAGAGTGGGAAGACCACTGGGGAACTTCTCTAATGCCAGGAGCCAGAACTATGAGGCTTGGAAGCAGCACCATGGGACGGATACAGATGGAGGAGGCAGCCAGCATGAATGAGGAGGCATGAATCCCAGAGACCACACGTGTCTAGAGAAAAGGAGACAGTTATCTTCACCACAATAAGTGCCACAGTAAAGGAGCCTGGAGAGCAATGCCACATACCTGTCCTGCAAGAGGTCCCAGCTGATGCCAGGCACGGTGGCTCATGCCTGTAAGCTTCAGCCAATGAAGCAGCTGGGGCTAGGGATCGTGGTTCAAGTCCCGCTTGGGGCAACACAGCGAGACCTAGTCCCAAAAATAGCTGGGCGTGGTGGCGCGAGCCTGTAATCCCAGCTACCTGGGAAGCTGAGGCTGGGGATTGCTTGAGTCCATGGTACCCCGCGTAACATGAGCCTGCGGTTCCATGGGCAAAAATAGCAATACCTAGTCTCAAAAGGTCCCAGCTTGGACTGGCCACTGCCTCAAAGTTAACTTGCAGAAATTTAAGCAGCATGGACTACCAAGCCCCCGGAACTCAGGTCCTCACCCAGGAAAAGAACATTGATCAAATAAGGAAGAGACCAATGGGTCAAACATCGAACAACTGACCAACAACTAGCAGAGAGAGGGGAGTTGGAGTGACGGGGTGGGAGGGGGGCATGGGGAGAAGAGGGAGGGTCATCTATAAGGGGATCAATAATCACACAAATGTGACCAAGGTTGTTAGAAAATAATAAAAATTAAGATTAAAAAAAAAACAACAAAAAGAAAGTGGGAACGAGCTGTCTCAGGCTCCTCACAACACGCATGTCTCTTCTTCCCTCCAGCCAGATGGGCAAACAGTTGCTGGTTTCCCCCAGTCTTCATTCCTAAAGCTCATCAGAAATCTGCTTCTGCATTTCTTCAGGGATGCTGATTTCTTCCCAGAAAGAAAGTGTTCATTTTGTTATATACGATAAATGTGTATCTCCTACCATTATTAGCATGTACCCCAGGACCCACAAACTTGCACTCTAAAGGGATCTGGTTATCATGCACACAAAGGCAAAAGAGACAATTGGTGTGAACAATTTTTAATAGAATCAGTGTGTATAAAGAGAGAAAATTCTCACAATAAATGTCTTTTTCCAATGAAACACCCAAATCACCCATCCCCTCATGGAGGACTGCCCAGCCAAAATGAGGTTAGCTTGAAGCAGGACCACTGAGACCTAAAGGTCACAGTCTAAGTCACCTTCTGGTGGGGACCTAAAGAAGGGGGTGATGGGGCCAGGCAAGCCCAGGATGAAATGACCAGAATCAAAATATGAATCAAAATAATTGCTGCCAGGCTGGGCACGGTGGCGCATGCCTGTAGGCGGCAGCCTAGGAAGCCATGGCCAGGGCCAGCGATCATGGTTTGAGTCCCACCTGTGGCACATAGTGAGACCTAGTCCAAAAAAAATATAGCTGGGCATGATGGTGTGTGCCTGTAATCCCAGGTACTTGGGAGGTTTGAGGCTGGGGATGGCTTGAGTCCGTGGTACCCCAGGCAACATGAACCTGCGGTTCCACGGGCAAAAATGGCAAGACCTGGTCTCAAAAAAACAAAACAAAACAAAATACTCGCTGCCTTTGTCCATTTCCCCATGTGTCTCTTACCCACAGAAAGAAATGATACAGGGTTGTAAGCAACGCAGGTAAAAAAATTGTGTTGGCGCCAGAGTAGCCTGGTGGGTGGGGTCTGAGAGAAAGACTGGTGAGAAGAGGCACCAAAAGACAGATAAAAAGGGAGGAGCGAGGAGAGGGGAAAAAAAGAAAAAGGAAGGAGATGTGCATGGTGGACTGAGAGAACAGGCCCAGCTTCCCCCTGGAAGAGGGAGTTGGAGGTGGCAAGGAACCATGGTAGATGGCACAAGATTGACTGGTATGAAGTATGCACTGCAGCAAGATATCATAGTGAGCTGGTACCTAGAGATGGCCAGGGACATGAAAAACTGATTTGTCCATCGGCAATTGTGGAAGAAATTTGAAGAGCCTTGAAGAAGTGGAGCAGCTCGGAACACTGGAGAAGAAGCAAAGAGAAGATGCCAGAGAAAGACTGGACTTTGCAGAGTGCCTGCCTCAGGTGTGGAGGGGCAAAGGACATCATCTTGGACATCATCTTTGGGAGTTTGGGGACTGAAAATGGTGACTGGGGTGAGATAACTGCCACTTGTGGCATTAAAGACTTTTCATTTTCCTGGCTAATTCCATTGTTAATAAAACCCTGCTGTTGAACTGCATTTGAGTGACAACTGCTACACACGGGTGATGCGGATGTGGTTTGTTGGTTAGCGGCTTTTGCCTCTTTCAACCCGATATCAGAAAGAAACCCTTGAAAGGGCTTCCTTCACATGTCTGTGTGTTTCCTCCAGCAGGTCTCTTTCCATGTCTCCTTCCCAGCAGTACTGGGGTGCAAGTCTTGCCTCAGGAACAAGCATTGTCCCCTCTTCTCACTGAACCCACCTGTCTTCCACCATAGAGCTCGACCTGGCTGTCCAGCTTCTCATTCCGTGGGGTTGAAACCGGGTAAAAGCAGGTGCCTAAACTAACTAAGAGAGAAACCAATATCCAAACCCAGCATTCCTGGGATGTTTCCCACCTGCACCAAGTTGCAAGACAGAGCAGGTTTTAAGAAAAGAAGCAAGAGTCACTGAGGCCACAAAAGGCCCCTAATCTTAACCCAGTCCAGTCTGATTCCTTAAAAAAGCTGCACATGTAGCAGGAACACATGTTCTAAGATGACAACTGCCGTTTGCTCCAAGACTGAAGTGGGAATTTTGAACAAAAGAACATACCTCCCAAGATGGCGTCTTCCTGCAGTCTGCAGGAATTCTGAAGTGAAACACAAGACCCGGATGGCGACTGCCACTCCAAACCTGAAACCCTGAAACAGGTATTCAACACCAAGTCCAGTTTTCCAGCAAACCATACTCTCTTTAGAGATAAAGGTTTCTTAGCTTTTATCTGTTTAAAAGACTTCTGAAAGGATGGTGAGGAAAGAGAGAAACAAGAACCAGGCCAAGGAGAATTAAGAAGAATTTATTGCCATGAGCTCCTGGGCAAGGTTCACTGACAGGTGGGGGGGGCATGTCAGTGAAGTTAGGGGGGTCATTGAAGTCGGGGGGGGGCTCAGTGAAGTCGGGGTGAAATCAGGTGGGAAAACACAAAACAGGGTGCTTACCCAAACCTACAAAGGGTAGCCATGGCCCCTTTAAGGCCAGCCACACACCAGGTTCTTCCCAGTGAAACTGGGTGGCCCTAACCCCGCCCCCCCACTCCAGGTTGTAGCATTTAACAAGGTACTCTGCTCCCATTGGTGGGTGGCAGTTTAAAAAGAAGTTGGAGGAGCGGCATCCAGGGGAGGAGCCACGAGGGAGAGAAGTTGGAGGAGCGGCGTCCAGGGGAGAAGCCACGAGAGAGAAAAGTTGGAGGAGCGGCGTCCGGAGGAGAAGCCGCGAGAGGGGGAAAGAGAAAAGTTGGAGGAGCGGCGTCCGAGGAGAAGCCGCGAGAGAGAAAAGTTGGAGGAGCGGCGTCCGGAGGAGCGGCCAGAAGTGGGAGTTGGAGGAGAAAGCCCCCTGGAAGAGTGAGCTGGAGGGGACGAGGAGCCATGGTGGCCGGCAGAAGTGTGGCCAGCGTGGAGAGTGTGGCGTCGTAGCAAGGTGCTGTGGAGAGCTGGTACCTAGAGACGGCCAGCGATTTGGAAGGCTGATTCCTTCATCAGCCACCGTGGAAGAAGCTTGAAGCACCTGGGAGAAGTCGAGCAGCGT
>PVHY01034766.1:0-10238 GCA_004024945.1 Uropsilus gracilis | reverse complement strand
AGGGAGGGAGGGAGGGAGGGAGGGAGGAAAAATACAAACAAGGTGGATCTCTTCAGATAAAGTATCCTAGACTCCAGGATGCTAGGAATCTTTTGACCAGGTGAAGTCTCATCTTTCAAGATATCTGACGTGAAGTCACCTTAGATTAACTTCCACATTTTGTTTGGTAACAGAGTTAACGTAGGTATTGTTGAACTATTGATATAGACAGTGAAGGAAGGAGACTCTGTTACTTGCTTAAGCAGAGGAAGAATTCTGTATTGCCACCTGGCTGTGGTTCAGAAGTATTGTGGTTCAGTAGGTTAAGGAGGGTAGGTATGGAGACTGGAGGTTTGGTTGGTGAAGGTACTGTCTGAGTAGAATAAATGACAAGAGTTTGGGGGAGGAGACTACAGGTCTCTGGTCAAGAGCGGGCCCTCCTTAATGGCCACATAAGTTGCTAAGAATATTCTTACAGAAGAATCCTCAGTCTTGGCCATGTGGTCCCTTGGGCCATAGCATGTGCTGCTTTTTTGATATCTTACATGATTAATTCCTCTTTAGAAATATTCATCCATGTGTCCTTAGAGTCTTCCTGACAACCCAGAGTACTCAGATTTAGCTTCCTTATATTTAAATAATACTCTACGAAAGAAATATCTCAGCCACTACTTGGACTAGTAGTTCATTGTTGGAAGAAAAAAAAAAATCCGTGAAATTGGTCCCACTCAACACTGTTGAGACTGGGCTACTTATCACTTTGAGTCAGGAGGTCGCACATCTCAAAGACACATTAAAAATGTGCCTTCTGAGTATTCATCACAGCATCTGAACAGCATTCAGTCCTGTGATCTAAGTCAATATTATAATGATCTCTTACATTTTAATAGAGCAGTTGGCCAAGCCCTCTCTCATAGATATTATGCCTCAATGCTGATAGTAACCATCCAAGGTGGATGGAAAGGTAGTATTAAATTGGCTTCAGTGGTAAGTGTGACCACTATTCAACATCTGAATGTGTAGATGAACAGGTTGAACCCCAGATCAAGGAAATTTTTACAGTGAGAATTTGGGAACAATAAAGTGTATCATCCCATCCCAAGCCATTTAAATCTTAGTGGGGTTACACAAGGCTTATGAGAGTCCTGGAATACTTCCCAAGGTGAATTGGGCCCCAGAGATGAACTGGGTAACAAATTGGGTCCTATGGCAACCCATTGGTGTACAATGAGAGATAGTATCACAATTGTGAGCTTCATTATTAGTAGCACATTTTTCCTGAGTATAAAAGGTACCCCTGAAAGCTGGGAAGATGAAGTCAAACATGGAAGAATCTGAAAAAAAAAAAAAAAAAAAAAAAAAAAAAAAAAAAAAAAAAAAAAAAAAAAAAAAAGACAAGGGGTTGAAATGAAGACGTCTGGGAAGAAAAAAGGAAAGAGGTGTTAGTTCCTCCAGAGAAGGAGTGTAAAGTCAGTCCAAACCAGGAAAGGCAAGGAATTGCGGGATTTGGTGTCAGTTCCTTCCCTACAAAATTTTGCAATAGGCGCAGTGGCAGAGTGTACCAAAATGGCTTCTGTTTATGCAAATGTAGAAAAATATCAGATAGCTTCCAGAGAAGAGTTTGAGAGTGTAGAGTTTCATGATGATTAGATTGTCCTCCCTCACCCTCCTGCAAGCACTCAGCACTAAATTTATTGCTTCTTTCACTTTATTGATACCATAATGGAATTTGATACACTCTAATTCAGAAACTGAAATGTTTATTCATTTCATATGTCAGAGTAAAATCCAATTTAGAATAAATTTTGCCCCTCCCAAAGCTATAATATGAAGAATGAAAATTGCTTTGAAAAGGAAGAACCAAGTTTGGGAGGAAGGTGCTATTCTTTGCTCTCAGCCAGCAAAGGGGTCTCAAAACTGGGGCTCTTCGTTTCTATTTTTCCTACAAAATTATTTGATTTTTTTCTATCCTGTAAGGGAAAATCCTAGACTTTTTATGCTGTTGCTATTACTTTTTTTAAGTTTATCCTTTTGTTCAGTGGTCTGTAAACATCATCTCTGATCCTTGCAGCAATGCCATCAAAGCGTATCTTCAACGGAGGTATTCTATGAAATAGTCCAGCTTATGGACTGGGAGCACAGGTGTTTTGCAGGCACTCCAATCTAGGTAGGTTGATCATTGATTCTAGCAGTTAAAAAAATGTTAGAACCCTTGACATCACCTTCATAGGATTATTAATAATGAACAGGGGAATAAAACAGCCAGCAAAGAAGCCGCCACTTTTGTGTCTCTCTCAGGAGTTCCTCTAAATCCCCCTCCCCCTGCTTGTCCTCCTCCTCCCCCACTGCCCTTTTATCCCCACCTCATGGGCCCAGGTGTGTCCAGCTACCCATACACATACCCATTGGGTCAAGTATGTACAAACATGGGAAGGCACAATACCACAGGTGCTGGTCATAGGGGCTAATGGTGGAAGGATATGAAGAACTCTGAAAACTCATTTGCCCAACAAAAGGCTTTCAAGAAATAGGAGTGTGTTCAAGTCACAAAGACCAGGATTTAAGTCCTAGCTTCTACTTATTAATTGCCTTAACTTGGGGAATTATTGAAACCCTGTTTCATTCTGTTACCTTTTAGAGCAATTGGTAGAGTTAATTGCCATTAAGAGCAGTGCTTTGAATTAGGATAATTCCTCAAATTGCATGCCTCCTGGTTCCCTAGTTGAGTATTAAATGAAGTGACCTATTTGAGCCATTCAGCAGAGAAGTGAGCCTTAGTATTTCTTTTCCAAAAACGGCTTAAAATGATTGCCTGTGAACTTCACAAAGTAATAGCCAACATCATAAGGAGACTTACATACATGCAGTGTGGTGCATATTTTACATGTGAAAACGCAGGTAATCCTCTCAACTTCCATGAGGGAATTCATAAGAGCCAGCCAACTATGGGAGTTAACCCGCTGCCAAACAAGAGGAAGCAGTGATTATAGGAGCCAATTCTCACTTCTGACCTCATTTGCAAGATCAGAGATTTTTAGACCCAGCCTCGGATTCAAAAGTTCTTCGGGATGCTCAGAATTCACAGAAAATTGATTGTTGTTACCATGGTTATAGTTTATTACAGGAAATGGGTACAGATTAAAATCAACCAAGGGCTGATCTGCTTATGTCAGTGTCCCGAGGGTCCAGATTGGACTATCCATTTGTCCCTTCCTCATGGAGCTAGAATGCCATCCAGTTCTCTGTGTCAGGATGCTCCTACTGTGCTCCACACACATTGTTTAATTCAATGTCATTTCATTATAATGTACATAAGGAAAAAATTAATTCCAAGTGGAGGCCATTCTCTCCATGGAGTTTGAACACTCTGCCATGTCTACTCAAAATTCCTTCAGATACCCACATCACAAAAATATGCACATTAGAATAGTTTGTGTGTGTAAATTGGAGTGAGTATGGTTGAGTGTGTCCTGTGATAAATGGGTACCCTGTCCAGGCTTGGTCCTGGGACAGCTTGACCCACGACCCTCAACTGGCATAAGAAAATCAGAGGATGAACAAGTGAATGAAGGAATTAATGAATGAACACACATGACTGCTTAATATTGAAGCATATTGTGTCTTTATCGAGAAGTTTGGTGATTTCTTGTCATCAGAAATTTGCCATAGAAATTTAACTATTGTTTCTAGCAATTAGCTTTGTCATCAGTTTGATTTCATTATCTATTGACCTAATGTTTCAGTTTTCAAGAACCTTTTTATGACAGTGTTAGGTGAGACTGTATTGCCAAACAAGGAAGCTAATTGAGCTTTTGGTCCTCAAGTTTTTATTGGGGTACAACCACTCACTGCCTACATGGCTGATCTTTAGTTGCCAGTCCTTTCTGGAGGCAGAATTGCTACCATATGGCCCAAAGTCCCATCACAAATACTATCATTAGACTGTCTGGTGGCCAGAACTTGTAGCAGACCAGTGAAACACATGTCAGCCAGGACAATCCAAAGGCCCAGAGAGTCCCTGTTGAAAGCTGAGGGCACAGGCCACAAGTCTCTGCATATTCACTGTGAATATTCCCATTTTATCAACAAAGAAGCACAAATGTGGAGCAGTTAAGTGGTTAAACTGACTGGTAAGTGGGAGAACCAGGATTCAGGTCTGGGTAACAAACATCAGATCATGGAGGTCTACAGACCTCACCCTCCTCACTGCCTGAGGATGCGTTCGTTGCTCTCCCCAGGTCAGACTGTTGATAAATGATAGAACCTGGATCTGAACTTTGGCGAATCAGATTCAAGCCCTCAAGATCTTTGCATGTGCATCTGGGTTCTCCATCCAAAAGCATGAAAGTCCTACTGATCACTGGCAGAAAGGTGCCCATGGCTCATGACCCTCGCTGGGCAATTCCTGTTGCTCCTACTTTAGTGTCAGTCTGTCTCCAAAACAGGTGCGCCTTTGTGGGCTCCTGGGGGTGTCTGCTGACAGGAAAGTCAATGGATTTTTCATGAGCCTTGAAAATAACAGGGTTAATGAAGATGATAATTTTATATTATTTCTACAGGGGAAATATGTATATATATGTACCGGGGCTTGAATATGTGATTTTGAAACCAAGGGAAGACAGGGATGGTCATGTTTCAAGAATGTCAGGCTTGCTTTGCACCCCATGCACCTCAACAGCACAGAGCAATGCTTCCTCTCACATTTTTGAAAGCATACTTTTATGTCTCGGGAGGCTGGATCCAGTACCCTGAAATTTAGGATATAATTATAGGTACCACGTTATTGCTTGTTATTTAAAAAAAAAAAAATCTCAGTGACTTGTCAGGCTTGCATAGTTTAGAGGGGAATAGTGGGAGGACATCCACACACCCCACCACCTTCTACAGACAACAGGCTTTTTGAAGTAACCACTGCAAACAGAGAGACATCATTGATGAAAATTCAGGGCATCACCTCCTCCCACAGATCAGCCTTGCTGGTGCACATGGCTGACTCGTCACCAAGTCGAGAGTCAGGCTGAGTTCAGTCAGCTGAACTGGAATTAACAGCAAAAAAATAGATGCTTTTCCTCTCCTTCCTCTACCTCCAATCAGTTAGGTCAATACTTCATTCAGCAGAATCTTCCAGGGAAAGGTATAAGCAATTGTATATTTTTTAAAAGTTCCCCAGAATGTCAGAGACGCAGCAGATGTCAAGGGCACACAGTGAAATGATGTCGCCCTTTAAAAAGTTCAAGTTGCACACAGGAAAACCTATCATTCAAATGCATTTTCAGCATCTAAGGCAGGTTCATTCATTAAAAGGAAATGAAATGACCAACCCTCACTTACATTTAATTTGGGGTTGTAAGAGGGGCTGTTTGTGTTAATTGAAAGTTAAGCACATAATTATATAGTATGAATATTTTAAAAATTAGGGCAAGTTTACCACAAAGTAATTTAATTGTCACTTATGAATGCATTGCTGTTTTTTAAAAGTGATTTCACACTGGATATGAAGGACCGCCACTGAAGGAAATCCTAAAGCCACTTCCAGAGATGTGGGTATCCTTGACTCACTTTCTTCTGTAGGGACAAAGGGTTGCTTTGAACCGATTTCCTCACAACACTGTCACTATCATATTGTTGGAACAATCAGTTATTAAGTATTTATGACACCAGTGGAAAACATAGCCTAGGTTTCAAGTTCTTTCAGGTTGTGAGAGAAAAACTAGTGGGAGTCGCTGAAGTTCATGTGGATGCGGATACAGGGAGAAGTGAGAGAAGGCATGAACCAGTGAGGCAGCCTTACGGGTGGGCCTGACTGAGAAGCAAAACGTCATTCATCACATGGTCTGGAGAGTATCTCCCTTCACCCTCTCTACCAGCTTGCACTTCAATTCCACCACTCATGCATGGTTTCCCCTGCTGTTACACATTGTAGTTCTGTTTACTCAGAGCTTCTGCTATTCCTTGGTGTCTGCTTCCTGCCTTTCTCTGTGTCTTTTAGTCAGCTACTGCTGATGGAAGCTTTTTGTGTGCCTCCCATTTAAAGCCTCCGAAAGAAAAACAGGATTACTAGTGGGCATCCCCCATCACACATCTTGATCAGGCATTAGGAAAGTTATAGTTCTCAGAAAGGTTCCAGGAGTGATTTACATTGAAATGTAGAGATTTTTAATAAATCAAATGTATCCACACAAACATGCATACACCATACAAGTAGGGTAATCCCTTCCCTTTTGTTCCCTCAAGGCTAAACATACTGTCATTTCTGAAATAAGCTCTACTATATATTTCTACTTTCCATTTCTCCAACTCCAAGGTTTAATCAAACTCCACTAAAATCTATTTTAAAAAATTCTCCTTCTCCACTCTTGTTGATGAGTGGCTGAGAGAATTTTCTCCTCTTTGGAATTCCCTCTTCTATATCACTTATTTCTTTCTTACATCAGATATTTAAGTGAATATCATTCCTTCTGCCAAGCTTAAAGTGGTCTTGGCATCTGGTTAATCTTTCTCTTAATATATAATACAGAAACAACTAACATTATAGAAAACCAAAAACTATTAAATAATTGAATAGATGGAAAATAGGAGGCAGAATGGTAAAGGGAAACATCAACAAGAATAGAAAAGGAGAATATTTTAAGTATATTTTTAGTGCATTAGAAAGCTAATAAAGCAGTAAAATTGTTTTAAAACATTAAGAACATATTTTAAATGGTGACGGGTTAGTCTAAATGCACATAGGTAAGATCAGCCTGGTTACATGGGCCTGTGCTGGGTTTATTCACCTTTGCTATTACCCCATAACAGACTACCAAGAACTTAGTGGCTTAAAATTTACCATATCAAGTTAGATGTGGGTCGGAAATCGAAACATAGCTTAGCTGGGGTTTTCTGTTCCAGGATCTCCACAAGGTATAATCAAAGTGTCAGTTAGAGTTGGATATTATTTGGAACACTGAGTGGGAAAAAGTGTCATCTAAACATACTTGCCTATTAGTGGGATTCAGTTCTTATGGGGTGTTTAGACTGATGACGTCAGTTTCTAGCTAAGTAGGTCAGAGCATAGACACCTGGTCATTCATGTCACATGGCTCCCAGGCATGGCTCTTTACCTTATCAAATAGTAAGGGAAGTAATCTGCTAGCAGAACAGAAGTCAGTCTTATCTACTCATTATGGAAGTGACATTCCATCCACTTTACCCACACACTGTAGGTTAGAGGCCAGTCAGTGATCAACCCTACCTAAAACAAGGGCATAAATGCCACAAGCTGGGTTCATTGAAAATGTATCCTAGAATTTGTCTGCCATATCTGGCCATTACCATAGGCATTCCTTAAGAATTGAATGAATTGTGTTCTGAAAATGTATTTCTGGCTTAGAACCAAAAAATTCATTTTTCTTATAGAAAGAATGGAGTTAGATTTCTGGACTTACTCTCAAGTAAGGGTCATTTTACCTACAAGATAGCACGTATCATGCCAACCAAACCAAGCAACATTTATTTATTTCATTATTAGTCTATGAGAATATGTTTTCCAAATTTTAACTTGGCATACTGGGGCAAATTCTCTAGTTAATAGATCTTCAGATTTCCACGTAGGGAAGTTAGAAGTCCTATACCTCAACATCAGGAATTCATTAAGTAGCTTGTACTCTGTATATGAACAAATTCTTCCTAAGCAAAATATTTATCCATAAGCTGATGTTTATCAGCGATGCATTCACTGTATATCCATTCTATGAAGTCCTCAATATTTGCACTGGAAGTCTAAATGTTTCAGCAGGGAGAGTAAATCATGTTGAAACTCTTTTAGAAATGTGTAATTCAAGGAACCATTCCAAATAGTTTTGAAATGCTTCAGGCTAAACAAAAACTTCTACTGCAACCATACTGAATCCCCACTGCTGAAGCGGCCAGGCCAGGTTGCTTTACACTCTGTCCTGTGAGTTAGTAGCTATGCCCTCTCCTCTCCCTACCACGGGCGTGGAAGAATCTCCCTGTTAGGCCAGCGGGAGAAATTCTTTGAAATATGTCAATTCATCAAAGACTGGCCCTTTCACTTTTTGAAATCTTCTCTTCTTCCTAGTCATCAGGGAGCACTTTGAACGCAGCATGCTGACCCCATGTCCTCTTCAAAGGACTCTTTCCTTCTGTGCAGGAAGAGAATACCTTTGAAAGTGGTGGGTTCCTGCCTTCCATGGGTCCGTTGGGGTAAGGAGCAATAAACAAAATAATAATAAGCAGCGGTAGCAGGTCTTGGTAATTACAGAGAGAGCTGCAGAAAATGTGGAAATCAAAGGGAAGCCATGTTGCAGCCTTCCATGGAGGCAAGGCTAGGAGCCTGCTTGTTCTCAGTGGCACTGTGGCTCTTTGGCATCCTTAAGAAGCAGGGCATGGCATCTGAAGGGGCACAAGTAGACCTCCTGGAGACCTCACGTATGGAAAAGCCCAAATTTAGAACATTATTTACCTGGGAGTTTCCACTGGACTTCTACCAGGTAGACCCAGTCTGAAGGCAAGAGTCTTGCATGTCCTGGGGATGTGCTTCCTTTGTTTCATCTGCAAACACAACCTGATACTGAAAATTCTTGAGATCTGTTTTCTTTTCTTTCCTCCTTTTTTAAAAAATAAATATGTTGATTCTTGGATTAATGGATGAGTTGTGGGTTAATTTTCATTGTAATTTTTTTTTTTTTTTTCAGATTAAATGACTGGCTTGAGTACAACTCTTGTTCTAATGAGGTGTTTTTTGGTGGTATGATGGGTGGTCAGGCACTTAAAAGTAGATCCTTCCTACTCTACCTTGTCTGATTTTGCCATCTTAGGTAAACTAAGAGGTATGAGCATCAGTCGGTGTGACTTAGAAGAACCCCTTTAATTACCATGTGATACAGAATAGTTAATGTGTGGAGAATCAGTGGTCTGTAATTAGCAACCCATCATACTACATACTGCACTTTCTTCTGTATGAAATAATGGTTCATTCACTCACGGGGTGTATTAATTTGTTAGGGTTACCATAACAAAATGCCACAGACTGGGCAGCTTCCACAAGAGATACTGATTCCTCCGACTTTGGAGACAGGGGAACCTTAGATTAAGGGCTTGGCAGGTCTGATATCTCCGCAGATCTCTCAACATGGATAGTAAATGATACCTTCTTGCTGTTCCTTTCATTTCCAGCATGCCACTAGTGTCACTTGTCTTCCAAAGACACCACTTTTGTTGATTTAGGGCCCCACCCTTACAATCTCATTTGACCTCAGGTACATTTTGAAAACCTCCATTTTCTTTTTTTAATTTTTAATTAATAAAATTTTGATTAATTAGATTTTGATCGGATTTATTGATAAAATTTCAATTATTTTAATTATTTAATTTTATTTATTGATTTCAGGCAGAGGTTAAACAAACTGGCAGGTTTATCTGCAAAACAGTGAAAGGCCAATTGACAGCAGCATTCTCAGTATCAACAATAGAAGTCAGAGTACACTACACAGACTGACAGAAAACAACCACTAACTTAGATTCCAAAACCTAAGTAAATTGTTTGTTCAGGAGTGAAGGTAAAGCAAAGATACCATCAATCAAACAGCATTCTCGGTATCAACAATAGAAAGCCCCTATCTTCTTGAAGATCAAATGCATCATATGAACTTAGGTCTTCAACATATGATTTGTGGGAACATAATTCAGTCCATAGCATGGAGTTACCCTTATACCCATGGGTGGATTGGTGCTCATAGTTTATGAAAATGTGTATGAGTGTTTACATATATGGATTTTTCTGGATAGAGTTCATACCTTTTATGGGAATTGCAAAGAATTCTGAAAACACATGCTGCTTTATAATAACTTCTCTGTATTTTTAGATGTAAGGATGTATGATAATCCTTCACAAGTTTTCTGTGATTCTGTTGACTCTGTTGTGTTATCCAATCAAATTTTTTAAAATATTCTGTTAACTACAAATCATTAATCTTTCCAAAGTTTAAGGGAGCATTTGAGAACACTTTTTTATGCTGCTGCGGTGACAAAAATGATGTGGTCCTTCTTATTATTGTACAGAGTGGCTTTTTTGTAAATGGCGGTCTCTAGGTACTTAAGAAATACATATTTATAAATCCAATACCTGGGCTAGATAGAGACTAGCAGTTGTAAAGCAATTATGAATTTCAGATGTAGTGATAGTATCACAAAAGCTAGAGAGAAATGGGAGAGGAAGAGGGAGAGGGAAGGAGGGAAGAAGGGAAGTAGGAAAAGGG
>PVHY01034765.1:0-10239 GCA_004024945.1 Uropsilus gracilis | reverse complement strand
ATATATATATATATATATACTCCCACTTAAGCATCCTACCTTCCCTACCTGGGGCTTCTGTTTGTTTAGTCCTCTTTTCAAACTAATTGTGGGTGAGAATGCCATTGACAAGAGAAAAGAATCTTCTTTGACAATTACAGTCATTTTTATTGATGACCTCAAGGAATCAGTCATCTCTTTAAAATCTTTGACTTCACTTATATCACAAGAATGGAAGTGGCTCTGAAAAGTTTTTTATTTTGATTTTTCTTCTTTATGCTCTAAAATAGAGAATAGAAACCATCTCTCAGCCCATTTGGTGATAAGGTGAAGAAGTGGGGGAAGAGCAATGAAAGCTATGTCTTTGATTATTGAGAGGTTGCCTAGAGTTTTCTCCTTTTATTTTCAGTTGGAAAAAATTAGGATTGGTACCTTCTGAGAGCAAAAGGGTTTTTGATTGGACTGGTGAAGTTTTTGCAAGGAGGGCTCAGTGAAGGCATCAAAGAGGAATCATGACAAATAAATAAATTGAGTTGGAAGATAGTTGGAGGTTGCCTAGGAATTACTGTAAAGAATCACTTTACAGCTTTATTAAGGTCTAACTGCCATACAGTGAAGTGTCTGTAAAGTGTACAGGATGGAAATTTTGACATATGTTTTCACCTATAAAACCATGGCCACAATGAAGACAATGAGCATAAATATCATACCCCAGATCTCCTTATGCCCCTTTTAATCTCTCCCACCCCTCTTCATCATCTACCACCCCTCATTCCCAAGGAAGAACCATCTGCCTGTCACTATAAATTAGTTTGCATTTTGTAAGATTTTACAGAAATAGAATCATATAATATGTACTCTTTCCTTTTTGGGAAAGGGGAAAATGCCTTTTTAACCCAAAGAAATGATGTTAATTTCATCCATATTGTTGAAAATAACGATAGTTCATTTTTTCTTTCTGCTGTGTAATAGTGTCCATTACATAGTTACAGGACAGTCATCTTTTGATGTACCTACTAGATCTTATTGCTGTGATTTTAGTCCAGTCCATTGATTTAACTCATAGAAAAACAGGGGGTCTCATCAAGCATACCCCCACCAGCAGCCTAGGCCTCAGGGTCTCAGGGACTCCAGGCTCAGGGATCTCAGGCTGGGGAAGCTGGCCTCTACCTCCATGTGGGCAGGGGGAGGGGGCTGAGCACCTCTGCTGACAGGCTCAGGGCGGGGGGTTTGGGGAGAGGTCCCCTCTTGGGCTTACTCCAAACTAAATAGACCTACACTAGGGATGAAGAATTCAGTCCCCCATGGCCAGCCATAGAGTCTGGCCGCAACACCTTGCAGACGCTGGTGGTTCCTGACCTAGGTCTGGGGGCTGGGGGACCACTAGGGATGCACCTCGGTGAGACCGAGGTGGGTGAGTACATGGGCTAGATAAGCAGGGGGTCTCTGGGCTCCCTCACCCTGCACCCTGCAGCCAGCCATGGTGGCTGGTCACAAGACACAGCGGGGAGCAAAGGTGGTGATGACCCCTGGGTAAGCCCCCCAAAACCTGCAGAACCCAGAGGGGGGGAATGTGTGGGTTTAGCCCCATCCACCAGTGGATGGTTGTTTCACAGGGCAGCCATCTGCAGCCCAGATTGACTGGAACATACTTCCCCCAGCTTCCTCCCAAGGGGAGGGGCTTGGGAGTGGGCTTGCCCAGGCATTTGGGCCCTGCCCCCATGCAGGGAGGAGCCAGCATGGGGGCAGGGTGTGGTTTTGAGCCCTGCTCCCCAGCAAGCAACCTAAGCCTGCTGCTTTGCTTGGCCTGGGCCATCAGAGATACCTTGCCAGCGGGGGGCAAAGGTGGTGACAATCCATGGGTAAGCCCCCCAAAGCCTGGAGAGCCCAGGAGGAGGGAACGGGTGGGGTTCTAGCCCCATCCACCAGCAGTTGGTTGCTGCACGGGATGGCCATCTGCAGCCTGGATTGGCCAGGACATGTTTCCTCCAGCCCCCATCCCAGGGGAGGCTTGATAGGACACTTGCCCAACCATCTGGACCCTGCCCCCATGCAGGTAGTTACCAGCTCATGGGCGGGTGGGAGGGGTGAATGCCCCTTCCATTTCACTCTCACTCCAGCTAATCATCAGAAGGAGGAAGAACACTCACAATAAAAACCCCATAATAAAACAGGTGAGGGACCAGGTAAAAATCCAGCCCACAAACCTGAGCTGGACAAAGCAGATGGACAATTGAGAGAACCAGTGCATGCAAGACAGGAGAATCAACTATGGAAACATGATGTCACGAGCTGCACCTACATGCTCCCTGGGTCTAGAAGACCCAAGACTTCATTTCGGAGATGCCTTTTGAGTCCAAGGTGCCCCTCCCTACACTACGGAAGAGGAGAGGGGGGCCAAGAACTGGGGGCATTGATCCCACAGCAGGGCTGCAAAGTGAGACAGAGGAGACAATCTACAATGGCCACTCATGGATACCTGTATCCACAGAGAAACTTCTTCACGGATACTGGCAGGGGGTGACACCCCCCCCCTAAATCTGGTGCCAGAAACTTAAGATAAAGCTACAAAACAACAGAGATGGGATCGGACGAGAAAACATGAACAGATCACAAATAAATATAGCCTGGCCGCCCAACACAATCTTAGGACTGAAAACCTACCAGCAAGGTTCACCTGGTTCCAACAACACAGTCCCTCACCCAATGAAAGAACACTGCTACAGGAAAGAAAGAGACTAATGGACTTAACACAGACTAGCAAACAACAAAGAATGGGGTTTGAGAGAATAGAGGGGGCACCAGAGGAAGGAGAGGGGGGCATCCCAAAAGCCATTTACTGAGGTTGTGATTTAATGAATAAAAATAACTAAATAAATTTTAAAAAGAAAAGAAAAACAGGGGGTCTCTTGTGTCCTCAATATTCTAGTTAGGTAGTTGCTGATGATGCAACTAAATGTATACTGATAGCCCCAGGTTACACATTAGAATAGCTTCTCTTTGGATCTTGGATGCAAAAAAGCTCATCATGTCTCAAATTGAGCTCATAATTCTTTCCATTAAAGGCATCACCTTTCACTCAACCATCCAAGCCAGATGTAAGGCCTCTATTTTAATCAGCTTTACCCATCTGGTTATGAATTTCTAGTTAGTCTTCTACCCCAAGTCTTCTCTACATGCTATACTACTTCAAGACTGTATACAATAACTCATTTAAGTTATTGTATGAAACTCTCAGTGATCTCTTTACCTCCACTTTGTTACTTATCCATATATCAGTGCATCTTCCATGCTGCACCTAAAATGATCTTTAACACACTAAAATAGTCTGGTTATGTTTGGACTTCTCAGGCAAATATGAACTTCTAGAGAACAGTGAAATTTTATTCTTCTCTGTGTCTCTTACTCTCAGTCCAGAGAGTCTAAAATAATTTTCAGCACATAATTAGTACTTCAAGTGCTTCATGATTGGCACTCACAGTGTTTGTTGAATAAAATAATATCACATGACCCTTTAGGATATAAAAAGTACTTCTTGATATATTTGCTAATCTGAGAATGGTATCACTATAACCCCATTTTACAAATGAGGATATGCCAGCAAGAAGGTTAAGCCCCTGTTTTAGGTCATTGGCTGATAATCTGATTGTCACTTCAGCATTTTTTCTTTCTAGGTTTGTAATTCAGAAAATGTCAATGTATTGGGACAGGAATTTGGTTCGATTAAAACAAAACATCTATCAATTGTAAGTTACAATCCTAATTGATGAAAGGCCCCTTCCTCTTGTTAAGATTCTACAACAGGAATTCTCAACTTGAGCACTGTTACATTTAGGGTGGGTAGTTCTTTTCTTTTCTGTGTGAGTGTGTGTGTGTGTGTGTGTGTGTGTGTGTGTGTGTGTGGGGAGAGAGAGAGAGAGAGAGAGAGAGAGAGAGAGAGAGAGAGAGAGGGAGGGGTACCCTATGCATTGTAGGATGCTTTAGTAGCACATCTGATCTCTGTCCTGAGGCACCAACACTACCCCCTCTTCCCCTGCCCAGCTGAGACAATCAAATATATTCTCAGATATATTTGTTCCTCTGATGGAGAAAGACAAATTTCCCCAGCTGAGAAACGCTGTTATGTAGCAAGACTTAAAAAGGGAGGCTCAAGAACAAACTTTTCCAGGCTTCTAAAGTATGATAGATGTTGTGTTGATGTCCCAGCTAGGAGAGGAGAGAGTAGGGGTGGAGGGAGGTGCTACGAATGTGTGCAAAGCAGAGCCTGGGTTTTAGTTCTAGAGAATTCTGGAAGCTGGGGGTGGGCAGTTGCTGGTCTTGGAGAATCTGTGAGGATGAAAACCATGGGTTATGGGATGGGAGAGGTGGAAAGTGTGTAAATATTTGAAATGTAGATCTGAGCTTATCCTGCTGAACCAAATTCCAAAGTGGAGACTCACTTGTTCTTCAGAAGATCAGATGTGGGGAGAGGCTGGACCATAAATCCTCCAGGGGAGGACTTTAAAGCCACTTAAAATCAGACCTGAAACACCCATAATGTTTGTCAGTGCACATTTTAGTGTTCTTAAGTGAGTGTGCAGGGTGTGGGGGATGAACTATGGCAGGTATTTGATTTAAAAAGCCTGCACAGATTTAATGTCCTGATAAAATGTATTAAATCTTTTAAGGTTTTAATGAATCTAGTGTGTGTTTCATAAATCAAGAACTCTGCTAAGCCGTCTCCTGGTTTAATAAGAGTAAACTAGGAAATTGCTCTGAGCAGAAGCAAAATACGTTTATATCACATTGAAAAGTAATAGATTTTTAAGCTGAGGGGGTCTTTCTGAGCCTTTAAAACTGTTTGCTTATTACATTGCTCCAACCCCTTTAAATATTAAACCCCGGGCAAACACATGCTTAGTTGTATCAAGATGTGAACTAGCACAAAGGTAAAGATTATTTGTAAGAGAAAGGAAAACAAAGCCTGGAACCAAGCTGATTTCTGCACTGAAACCTGGTTTTGTGTATCTAGGCTCAAGGTGTGTGGTTAAAAAATTATTATCATTGAAACTCCTTTCCTATATCTCTTCTCTTCTTCATCTTCACCCCCTCAACACATTTGCTGTGTCAAAGCAGCCAGTGTAGAGCTTTTGTAACTCTTCTTGATTTTTACAGCAGACTGTGGAATGGCTGGACTGTGGAATGGCTTACAGTTGCTGGTCAGATGGCCCAGAACAAGTCTGTAGAAGCTTCTTCCCCTGGACTTCTATGCAAAAGCTGTAATGTTTACTTTTGCTCCTTTTCCTTCCTTGTTTTTAAGAGCTTCCCCAACCCACTGCTTGAGTTCCAGTGGTGGGGAGGGGAGATGTAGGGTTGCAGCTGTAGCAGATAGGTCTCTGGGAGCAGTCTGGGTATAGGAAATCCCAGCTACCAAGCTTCCTTTGTGGCCTGGGCAAGGTTCTGGGTGAGATGGTTGTTCAGGGCACTGGGGGGAGGGGGGGGAGGTGGTGTTGGAGGAACGAAGGGGGAGGTGGTGGGGCTGGAACATTCCTGTGCACAAAAGCTGGCAGGGCTTGTGAGCTCTGCAGGGGAGGGAGCCCGGCCCCATAAAGCTCAGTGTGGGGAAGCCTGTCCAGCCTCATTAGCTGTCACGGGCAACAATACTGATCTGGCAATAAAGGCGATTCCAAACCTGTTGGTCATTAATCACTCGACTGACAGTTGCGAATAGAAGTGGAAAAATCTCATCCCCCTCTACCCTTCCCTTCCTCTCATGGCCCAGCTCTGGGGTTTCGAGTTACCTCCTCTCCGAATATATGGTTGGGGTTCGCTGCTGGGGGCTGGTCTCTTCTTGCTTGGCATTTGTGGGGAAATGGGGGGGGGGCTGTTGTCAGCCTGGAGAGGCCACAGGTTAGCTGGAGCAGACCTGGGATTCTTGCAGGGAGATAGGGGAGAGAGGAGGTGAAAGGAGAAGGCCTCAGAGGTCACAGTGGTCTATGACCCCTGTGGGTCTAGGGCTGGGTCTTGGCAAGCTCGTGGATTTGGAGAAACTTGTCGTCAGCACTCCAGCCTCCTCTTTCAGCACCCTCCTCCTCACTCCCTGGCACTCCCTTCTCTCCCTCCTTCAGCGAGTGCCAACATATTTCCCTTTAAGTTCCTTTCCCCTACTGTCCCACCTCCTCTCTCCGTTCCCAAATAAGCAGATCCTGCTCTCAAGAAAAATTTTTGTCTCAGTTCTTTACATCTTACTCCGGATGTAAGCCCCGGGTTCTTTCCCAAAGACCTCATCCCTAACTGGGGTATTTGCTGAGTAATGACCTGTCGGGAGAGTGTAGTTTGGATGTGGGGGGGGTGCAGCGCGCAGGTGAGGTGAGAAGAGAGAACCCACGTACGCCCCCTGAAGACAGATTAGGGAAGTGCAGCCCTGTAAACTGGGTCTCAGGTCTCTGGAGTTTTATGTGTGGAGAAAAGGAGTCAGAGAAGAAATGGAGAAACAGGAGAGGAGAAAAAGTAATGGGCCAGAGAACATGTACAGATCAGCCCAGGTGAGGCTTTACATGAGCAACTTCTGCTTGATTTCAGAGGCTGTAGAGGGAAGAATCATTTGAAGAATCTGCCAGAAATTTTTGAAAGGGTAGTCTGAGTATAATTTCCAGACTTCTGGACTCTTTGGATAGGCAGGCATAAAAGAGAGAAAGCTCAGTGCTATTGAAGGATTAAAAACATACATTTCCAAGTGGTCTAAGTGAGCTCTCTGGTTTCCCCAAACGTTTCAGTATCTGATGGAGCAGGTTGACCCTGGCTGTATCTACACTAGTTGATGATGCCTGTCCTATCTTTGGCAGAGGACAGAAACATCTGTCTGTGGCTGATCCTTCCAGTCTGTTCTGACAGACAGATTCTCATCACAAACTAATAGAAACAAGATGGAAAAGAAGGACAGGCACAGTTACAGGTTTTTAGGCCTTTTTCCCAATTTCATTTACACCCCTTTTCCCCTTATTCCTGATGTTTCTTCTACTCTGGTGGTTGTTCCACAGGATTATACGTATAGTGACACATTATAATCACATGGAGAACTTTTTAAAAACAATGCCAGGGTCACATTCTCTGCTATTTTGAACAAGATGGAGATAGTTATAAAAGCTCTTCAGGTGACCCAAATCTCAGAGCTCAGAACTGCTGGTGTAATATTGCTAAAGTCATCAAGTCAGTTAACACCACAGTTTCATTGTTTCTGAGGCTTAGCATGCCTGGAATGCCGTCCATTTCTCTCCCTGTCCATTGACTAACCAACTGGTGACATTTAGTGCTACCACTGTGTAGTACTTAGAACCATTTGAAAGAGAGAAGTAGCAAAAGATGTGATCCTCAGTTGGAGAAATAAAATGGTCTGAAAGAAAATACAGCACTATATTAGCTCCGAGAAAGAGAAATCAGTGAAGCTAGAGTAACAAAGGGTGTTGGGTAGAGGAACTTTGATGCTTAAGTAAGATGTGGGTAGTGCCAGTAAGGGTAGAGGGTTTCATGTAGGCAGACTGTATAAACAAGTGAGTTGAACCTGGCAAAACTGGGACACGCAGTGGGGAGAAGAAGATACGCTGGGCTAGAAGATTTGCTGATTGGATGATGCAATCCAAGTCCTTTTGTCTCCCTCAGCCTGGACTCATCCTGCCTAGGATTCTTACAGTAGCCCTTAGTGGATCTACTTAGTCATGTATTACATGTTGTTCATTTACCTTCATATTGTCTCTCTAGTTCTTCTCATCAGTGATGTAAGCAACTGGGAGGCAAGAACTAGATATAAGTGGGAATCTTTCATTCAGTTAAACTCAACTCAACCCAACCCAGCTCAACCCAACCCAATCCGTATTTCATCAGTTATTATAAAAGGTATTAATTAGAAGGCATTATTAAAAGAGGTATTATATGGAAGGTCAGACTAGTTCTCATTGAGAAGGTGAGACTTGACTGTGAGGGACATGAAGGAGTTGGCTTTGATGCTGTTGGAGGAAAATTTTTCCAGACAGAGGGGCAGCTAGAGCAAAACTGGAACATGCCTGGCAGGCTTGAGGAATGGCAAGGAGACCATGTGACTGGAACTGAGCAACTGAGACAGCCCTGGGATAAAAAGTTAGAGAGGGAACAGGAGGTAAATCCTGTAGGGTCTCAGAAGGTACCCTATGGACTTTGGCCTCTACTCTGAGTAAGATGAGGCCCATGCAGGATTTCAAGCGGATGAGTGGCATGATCTGATTTAATGTTTTACAAAGATCTCCCTGTGTTGAGATTAAAAGTAGGTTGGGGGTGGGTTCCAGGGTAAGGGTGAAATCAGGGAGATCTATTTTTGATTTTGAAACTGATTTTTGCAGAACAGTTGAATTCATCAGTCAGTGGAAGAAGATAATCAAAGTGCAATTGGCCTTGAATAATATGGGTTTGAGCTGCATGGGTCCACTTACATACATTATACACAGATTTCCAAAAAAATAAATACTGTTGTCCTCCATATCTGTAGCCTCCACATTCAGGGATCCTACCAACTGAGAATGTCAGTGGGTTAAATCCCAGGATGCAGAGCCTTATAGAAGGCTGACTAAAGGACTTGAGCATTAGTGCACTTTTGTATCCTCTAGTGGTCCTAAAATCAATCCCATGACTCCAAGTAACCACTGTATTTGCACGGGGAGGCCACAGACTCTTCCTATATAGCCTTAAGACTGTCATTATAGGCTACACATTAGAGTTTTAACCTAAGAGTGACTACTCAGGGTTCAAAAGTACGTGACAGATTTTGAAGATAAGTGTGAAAGAATTTCAAAGAGTTTTGACCTGAGTCCTGCTATATTTATTTTAAAAGTTCTATTAATTTATAATATTTCTTCTCTCTCTCTCTTACTCTTGAGCAGAGGCTTGGTACTCAATATCAGCATAGTCAGTAAGTGCTTGGAGAATGGAATTAAGCCTTGGGCCTGCTGGTCTGAGCTAATTTGCAAGGCAATATTTAAAATGCTATTTGAATTTACAAATACAACTAATTTCATGAGGGTAAACTATTTTTTTCTCAAGAGAAGCGATTCATGCATATTTACAAGAGGATCTCCCCCTGCGAAGTAAAGGTGACCACTGTTTCTGTTAAGTTTCTTACAAGTCCATTTAAATGAAGGAGTAGCCAGGAGGGTAGTCAATCTGTCACCCAGAAAACAACGCCACTGAGTAGCTTTTGTACTAGTCTCTGAAAAAAAGAAATAGAAACCATGGTCTTTGCCCTCACATTGCTCCCAATCTGTGGAAGAAAGCACAAACCAGAGGAACAACAGAACATTTACCAAGACAGATGCTAGTGGGCGATTTGAAGAAAGGAAACTCCTTATTACCATATACTTTTGAATCATTTAAGACTTTTCAATGAATTGTAACACCTGTGGTCTTCTCTCATTTGGTCCTCATAGTAATGCTTGAATAGAATCACTGTTTTCCAACTGAAAAGGACCTCACCTTCTCTTTTTAAAATTTAATTTATGTTTAAATTGCCACATATTACCGAGTTTCTGGACTTAGACAACACAGGTCTCAGGTTGCTTCTGCTCTCTCACCTCACCTTTAAGGAAAAGGACCCTCTAACCTTCGAAGTTGAAAACCAAGGCACAGATACGTGAAATATTTGACTCGGGTCACCCAAGGAAGAGAGGAGTTAGAACTCAAGTCACAGCCCATGGTCTTTGCTGCACTGGCAGGGTCAGGAGGCGGAGGGTTGCACAGGAACAGGGGAGCAAGAATAAGTAGCAAGTAGGGAGAACCCTGGCCAGGGGAGGTATGGTACATCAAAAAGGGTTAGAAGGTTGGGTCACAGTAGGGGCTTCCCTGGACCTAGGGGCTCTAGAGGAAATATCGGCTTTTAATTTCTTTGGTGGCTGACCCTCCCACAGCTGGTATGGCTGGAGCAAGGTGCTTGGAGAGGTTAGGAATGCCTAACAGAACGAAGGCCGGCCATAATTAGAGGCCTCTGTAACAAACTGAATTCCTCAGTGGGGCATTTAGGTTCCAACCACTGGGTTGGAACAAAGAGCCCAGACCTGAGACACCCATGGGTGAAAGTTGCCTGCACTTGCCTGGGATCTGAGCCCCTTGCCCATTGTATGAGTGTGGAAGTTGGGGGCAGTAGTGAGCCTTACCACACCACTTCTCACTATAATCAGGCCTAAAGTGGAGGCTGTTCGGTCATCCTGCTATGCCCTGTTCCAAATAAAAAATGGTAACACGACCCCTGGTGCTTATCTC
>PVHY01034764.1:0-10246 GCA_004024945.1 Uropsilus gracilis | reverse complement strand
TAAAGATGTGAGCCATGTGAGCTTGGCCATGTGGCCACCGAGGGCCTGCAACCCTCGGCTGGCCCAGACTGGCAGCATGTGTGCTGAATGCAGTTAAGGAGTTTGCAGAGATTTGCAAACTCCGTGTTGGAGTTTGCTTTGCTGAGTTTGATTTGTGTCTGAAAGAGGCCGTGCAAAAGTTAGGCCTGAGAAGAAAGTGAACTTTGCTGGTTCGGCACCATGGAGTTCCTGCTACCTGAAGGTGACAAGGAGAAGACAGCGTGGAAGACAAGGAGGAGCAGTCAAAGGAACATGCCTTCAAGCGTCTGGAGATGGACTCTGTCTGGACATTGGTGAGATGATCAGGACTGAGAGACTGAGGATTTGGGGGCAATCTGGGAAAGGACTTTGGACAATACTGAGAAAGGTTTTGGACAATGTTGAAGTATTCTGAGTCTTACATGTTTCTTTTGTAATTATTGGGATAATTAGAAGTCACTTTGTTAGAAATAAATTAGTCTGCACTGATAGTCTTGGTTTGGTATTTTGGTTGAGAAGGCTGGGGATGGTGGTAAGAACCCACAAGTGGAGAGTTTAAACTGTGTTTTTAAGTTTTTCTTTTTAGGTCTGAAAGAGGAAAAGAAAGCAGAAAGAAGCTGGTAGCTGATGTTTGCATATCAATAGCAGGAAGGTAAACAGTATAAATGCTAATGAACAATTTGCAGCAAGCTTGTAGAAAGAAGCAGGCAGATAGGTGTGGCTACTTAAAGGTTAATTGCTATTGAGCTGTTTGGAGCCTGCTTCAGAGTGAGAGAAGCAGGCCTGTATGTGTTTTAAGTTAAGTTGAAAAGCCTTTCTTTGGTCGCCCACTTCTTTATATCCTGTTTCACAATGACTTTGCAATCAACTTCTGAAGAAAGAAGTTTTCCAGGAATCAAAAGTGAGAAGGGCCTCTTTTCACTGAGGAAAAGGGAGGTCCCCAGAACCAGAAAGCATAAAACCACAGCTGTTAAGAACCTCCCAAGAGTTTGGGAGTGTGCCTACCTTGAAAGGAAAGCTTCATTCCAGAAAACCAACATAGGCAGGTGCTCCAGAACTGGCAGCTACCAATCACCGTGTCTGGCAAACTTGGCAGCCCTTCTCCTTTGAAGGAGGCCAGCCCAAACCCAACCTTACACAGAAGCAGCTATTTTCTGTACCAAATGACCCCCAAGCTGGCAGGAGAGTCTTCAAAGAATCCAACATCTTGCAATATGCCTGCAGACCTCTGCCCAAAATGGCACATTTAATCTAATCAGATGCTCTCCCTTTTGAAAACCGTATCCCAGAAGCAGCAGAAACTAAACTGAAATGGTGTGGAGAGACCAAAAGGAGGGAGGGGCCCTGAGGGACTAACAGTTATAAATACCCTGAAGCCAGGGCAGTCAGACATTTTCAGAAAGGGCGCACTGAACTCAGAAGATTCTTTAAGAGTCAGATTCAAACCTACGACGTTCTTTTACGCATAACGTATTGTAAATATTTTTATCTAGCAGGTAGGTAGAATTACTGGATTTGCCATATGGAAGAAAATTTACACACGCTGTATCCATACTTTTATGTGTGATCTCCAGTTTTCCCTTTCTTTTCTTTCTCTTGCTCCTTTATCTTTTCTCTCTCCACCTCTTTCTCACAACCCCAACAACATCCAGTACAAGGTTGCTTCCTAAGGTGAAAAACAGAGATTCTAGTGCCTGTGCTTGTTTTCATCTCAGCCATTGTGTACAAGTCTCCAGAATCATCTACGTCTAGCGAAGGCGCTGACAATAGACACTTTAAACACTGCTTTTCCTTGTAAAAGGCCTCCATAATGAAGGTCACAGAAGCGAGTGTTATTAATGTGACAGTGCCTGTGGTTTCTTTTTCCTCCACAATGAAAGGATTTCTCCCTGTCCAATTTTCATTTGAATTTATGTAATGCAGAATTGGGTGTGAAGAGGAAGGACAAGAGGTTGACAGGCTATGGCAGAGAAGAGCCATTTTGGACACACACCTGTGTGGCAGTCACTGTGGCATAGGAGGAAATGGATGAATAAGAAAAGGAGAATGACATCATTATTTTGATGGTCCCATAAGTCTTACCTCCCAGTATTCACTTCCTAATGTAGTTCCCTTGAAACTGGGCTGGCCTTGAGACCTGCTTTGACCAGTAATATGTAAAGCAGAAGAGACACTGGGTTCAGTTCTGGGTTCAAGCCTTAAGAAAGGCTGGCAGGTTTTGATTTCCCACTCTAGTGAAGCCAAACGTGTAAAGACCAACTGCATTGACGTTGACATGCTATGCAAACCCAATCTCACCTCATGGAGAAGTCACATGGAGGAGAACTGTTAGGGACTGAAAATGTCCTCTCCAAATTCATAAGCTAAAACCCTGCTCCCCAATGTGATGGTATTTGGAAATGGGGCCTTTGGGGGGGGGGTCATTATGGTGAGATGAGGTCATGGGATTAAGCCTTCATGGTGGCATTACTAGTGGTGTAGGAAGAGATACTAGATTCTACTTCCCACTTTCTCTCCTCTCTTCTATATTTGCACAATGAAGAGGTCATATGAACAGAGAAAAGCACTCTCTACAGTCCAAGGGGTAGTTCTCAGAACTCAACCATATAGGCACCCTGATCTCAGACTTCCCAACTCTTGAACAAAGAGAAAGTAATTCATTTATTTAAATCTCCCAGTCTATGGTCTTTTATTATGGCAGCCCAAACAAGTACCAACAACTCTGCAGTTCACCTGGGCAGGGGACAGGGGGAGGGAGGAGGCTGTGCCAGTCTGACAACCTGAAAAGTGAGAGTATCTTGAGTTTACATCTTCTAATCTGTAGTCACTATTGCAGTATTAAGAGACATTGAGACCAGTCGCCCCCATTAAATTCTGCCCAAGTTGCATACTTATGAGCAAATAAATAGTTGTTATTTCCGGTCACTGAGTTTTAGGTGTATACTATAAGAGATAAATGATAGGGATATTTTAAACACTGATATAGAATAGACAATGCAGCCTCTTTAGGATAGTTACTAAAAGCAGTTTGATTTATATTTAAATTACAATTTAAATTGCTGGAATGAGTTTGATATCACTAAGAGTGAATTCATAAGCATTATGCAAAATTAAAAGATTTTTTGTGTTCTGACAGAGAACTGTAATGGTGTTTTATATTGGCAATTGGAAAAAATAGTTAAAAATCTTAATGGGTAGAGACATAAAAGGTTTATATCCCAGAAAGACTATTGATATACAATGTTCTAAAACAGAGCCTGTAAAAAAAAAAAAACAAAGCATGTAAATAGATATCATTTTTAAAAGTCTGTTTAAAATCCATATAAAAGGCTTGTTAGTAATTAAGCTAATTGAGAAAGAGAAAGCTTTTAACTTTGGCCGTGAGTTTTTTGCAACACTGCATAATGAAACTTTCAGGTCACTTGAAATTAGTTCTTTTTAACATGCAGACTTATGCTTTATGGGAAAACATGGAGATTAGAGATTTTATTCCCCTTGGTTTTGAACCACAATGGGTTTGAACCACAATGAAGAATGCTACCTAATGTCAATAGATAGGCAAATATAATGGTATTATAATTGATATTATAATACCAACCCAGACATATTTTAGCTAGTTCAGATATAATGGCTATAGAGGTATTGGAAAGCACAATCCTCACCCTTGATTTATGGAGATTAGGTAAGTATGAGAATGCTCAATAAAGTATTATCCTTTCTAATTTCTTTCCAATGTCAACATTTTCTTTCCAATTTCTAAGATTCCCTTCGATGTTTGCTGATAGCAAAAATGAGATTGCTTTAGTTCTGTTTAGCTAAGTATTCTTTCCTTAGCCTTTTCACCTCTCTCTAAGAGCCCCTTTAAAATAATTTAAGTTAATCAGCCTATTTTTCCACTAGGTGGCAGGCCCAACTAAGGTGAGGGACTTGTCAGCTTTATCTCTTACCTAGGTAGTTTGGGCCTAACCCAAACTTCCACCATTGAACCGTGGTGCTAATTATGACTCTGGTATTGACCATTGGTTTCTCTAACCCCAGAAACGTGACAAATATGGCTGCAACTTCTAATTCAGGTTAAGGTAAATAGGTGAGCTATAGAAATGGCCCATCTGAAAGGAACGTCCTCAAATTAGCAGTACCTGGAAAAAGTCAAGACAAAGGATTCATATTAAGATCATTACACACATATAGCATAGCCACTATGCTCATCCTCTTTATGAAAATTGTAACATTCAGAGCACTTTGGGAGAATCTAAAAAAAAACAAAGCATGTAAATGTTCATCAGTTTCATTTTTATTTTGTTTTCATTTCCATTGTTTATATCTCTACAGAAGCACCAGGGAGCACCAAGGTTATCTTTAGAAATGCTTAGCAGAACTTTTTTTTTCAGACTAGTAACAGTTTTGTTTTTTTGCTTGTTTGTTTGTTTTTTTGAGACTAGTCTCGCTATTTGCCCATGGAACCACAGGCTCACGTTGCCCGGGTACCATGGACTCAAGCAATCCCCAGCCTCAGCTTCCCAGGTGGTTGGGATTACAGGCACGTGCCACCACACCCAGCTATTTTTTTGGGACTAGGTCTCACTGTGTTGCCCTGAGAGGGACTCGAACCGTGATCCCTAGCCCCAGCCACTTCATAGGCTGAAGCTTTCAGGCACGAGCCACCATTCCCGGCTTACAGAAGTTTTTTTTGTTTTTTGTTTTTGCAAAAAAGAAAAAGTTCCTCTGGCGGTGGGTTCAGCATTCACACCATGTGTGTCTTGTGTGGAAGCTAGCTCCTCCTGGTGTGAATTCACAGTAGTTGCTTAAATAGCTTCTTTCTGAAATATTAGCAAGAAGTGAGCACCAGCTATTCTTGTTAAGACTCAAACCTCCAAAACCTGGTTGCCCTCTTAGGATTTGACTTCTGTAATCAGAATGACTTCTTCGGGAATGATTTTTTTTTTAATTCTATTTATATGGCTTCATCTGGCTTATCCCCTCATGCCCTGGAAGACACAAGTTTCTCAGCAGAGTAAAAGCCACATTTGTTGAACTCCAGGAAGGTCTGGTGAGTGAGGCTTAGAAGGTAAAGTTGCCTTCTTCCCACTGAGAGTTACTGACCCAGTTTAGGCAAAGTTTAATAGATACAGTCACTCCCTTCACAGTCTTTATGTGGTAGATTAAACTAAATGTCCACCTAGTTCCATTTCCACCACTAGGGAAAAGTTATGCTACTGCTATGTAATATTATACAATTCACTCTTCTTTTTAAGATAAATAGAAACCAACCTGAAACCACATGACATAACATTTGAAAATCACAAGTTACTAATACTGTATATAGCATATACTCAGTTTATGAAGCCAGTATCTATGTATAAATTCTCTGTAAAGATTCAGTCATAAATAAATAAATACATAAATAAGTAAAAACAACAATAGAAATTTGGGATATGAATGCATTTCAATAATTGCTGTGAGGCAGAGGTTCTCACTTAGAAAATAGCTATTCTTCCCTTTTCTCTTAATTGAAGAGGATTCCATAGTTAGCCAAAATACAGTCAAAAAACTACCTTTCCCAGCCTCCTTTGCTCATTGGTCATGTGATTATGGTCTGGCCAATGAGATACAAGTATTGACAGGCACTCCTGGGAAGACTCCTTAAAGGAGGATAGGCTTTTTGACTCTCTATTCCCCCAGAAACATGGATTTGATGACTGGAGTTGTAGTCAGCACTGGGGGATTGAGGATAAGAGCAATGAGGACTATATTCTTGTAGGGAGAACAAAAGATTCCTGGGATTCTGGTGACCTCATGGAGTTCTCTAAAACTCCATCTCCAGATTTTCACACAAGAAAGAAGTACGCTGCTATCTAGTCTAAACCACGGATACCTTAGGATTTTAAATTAAAAATAGCTAAATCAAAAGCTGAGCGACACACACAACCTCTATCTTCCGCTACATAGTGGTAGTTCTGCTTCCTAACTTTCACACTTTCCTGATCTATTTTCTTATTGCTGGAGTTGCTATGCCCAGAGCATCCTTAACTCTCCCTGTCATATTTAGTCACTGGGTTCCAAGCACCAGTCACATCTCAAGGTCCTGAAATGGCACTCAACTGAGTGCCCTGTCCCAGTAAATGGTCAATTTAGGGCAGAAAATGAAGAAATATTTCACTGGATGGACTACTTTGTTTTTCTGGGTTCTCCCCCCCTCCACCCCCCATCTTTTGGAATCATGAAAATGGCAGGGCAGATCAGTACGAGTTAGGATTTTCCAGAAAAACTGTGTGTATGGGAAGGAAGTGGTGGTTTTAGAGAATCTTCTGGAATTGAAAGATGATATGCAGGCTACTGGAAACATAAGAAAGTAAGTTGTTGAGCGTTCAGACAGTAGAAGTTTCTACTTCCTGGACTGCATCTTTGTTGGAAAGATTGCCTGAGATATTATCAGATTCAAGAAGCTCCACGATGCTGTAGGGAGAACAGTCCTCCAGACCCAGCTTGCTGCACAGCCAGCCACAGAAGCCCTTCTCCATATCCCGGGCAGCTTGCCACCATGCTTCCCAGGACCATGAGAGCTGGACCACAGCAGCATAGAGGCCCAGGGAAGAGGCCATGGCCATGATCAGCACTGGGTAGAAGAGAATGAGACAGGGGCAATATGAGATCTTGTGCCAGAAGGTCCTCTCCTCATTGTACACAAGGAAGATGTTGTACCAGGTGATGGTGCCATAGTAGAAAGAGACCACAAAAGACAGGATGAAAACCACAGGCAGGCAGACCAGCGTCCACAGGACCACATGCGGCCCACGGTCTGCGGCCATGGGGCAGGTCTTTCTTCCTTCCAGTGATGTTTCCCTTGACAATTCATTAGGCTTGGTCAATTCCTGCAACTCCTTCTCTGTCAATGTGATGTGAATGTCCACCATCTGACCCTTTTTCTTCCCTCGAGTGATGGTCCCAGTTAAGGTGACATAGCGACTGTCCAAAGGCATGTCCCACATTCCTGTAGTGTACAAAGGAGGTGAAGACAAGATGGAAAGAGTAAACGCTTTATCAGAGTGTTGTTACCTGAGTTGGGAACTGAGGACAAAAGTCCTGTTTTTATAGCACGTCACCCATGGGCCCATGATGACTGTGGACCACTCCTGCCCAGGAGGCTGCTAGCATTGTGCCCCCCTGCAGAGAACGCTCACTCTACACTTCTGAGCCCTCCCTGGGAAAGTTGTGAGTCAGGTCAAAGTTGTTTTCATGTTCTTGCTCCAGTTTTCTGGACGTCAATGTTGGCACAATCTTTGGTATTGAAGGGAAGTTTATTACAAATACCACTTTATAAATGTACTTTATAATTTTTTGTCTACAAATGCTAGGAAAATATGAGTATTAATGAGTACGGGTGAAGATTGGACTGTGTGTTATACAGTTTACAGTTATACAGTCCAGTCCTCTTCCTTCTCAGCCCTGTTTCTGAGAGAAGTTCCCCTCATATGCCTGTGCAAATCCCATCTTAATATTCAAGTTCTGTACATACACACACCATGTATGTAACACATACTACACATATACACACATCATGTACATACCATCTACACCTCAAAAATACTACACACACCACACACATCATGTACATAGCACACATACACTACATACACACATGTGAGGTGCATGCCATGTTCACATATACCACATATACACCACACATATACTGCACACATATATATACACATGCCATGTACATTATCACACATACTATATACGTACCACACGTATACTATATAAACATAAATACACACCATGTACATCACACATACACAATACTTTTCCCCCCTACACATGTCACCCTCCCCACACACACACCAGGCAATCATCCATGGCTACCATGTGAGGTTAAGATATTAAGGAAGTCCATGGCCCTTGATGTATAAACGTAGCCTAGAAACGGAGGGCAGGGTGAGCACAGACTTTAGGTCATCATGTCCCCCAGATCCTGCAGGGCTCTTTTCCCTATGGCTGGCAGAGGATAGGAAGAGACACTGGAAGATCAGGGGCCCTGACTGTAGTAACCACTCTGACTGTCCACTAGAAGGGCTTTATTGCCCCTACCTTCCACAACCTAGTGGTTTCAGTCTCCCTCCTCTCAGTAACCACCATCTATCTTATGTTTGTCCGGTCTGGACCCAGGAGTTCTTGTTGATGACTCTTTCCCTTCACTCCCCACTTCTGAACCATGAGCAAGTTCTAAATGGTTTCTGAATTCAGTCTCCTCTCTAGCTCTCTCTCCTGCTGCCTCTCTGTTCCAGGTGTCCACATTAGTGCTATGTGGCTGCAGAGTCCCACCAGCTTCCATTCTTGCCACTACCAGTTCATTCCTTCCAGAGAAGCCAGTGTGGAGTTAAAAAAATATAAACTAGATGCTCTCTTCCTTTGTGAAAAGCCTCCATTAACTTCTCCTTGTGCTTAGAACAAATTCTAAGCTCTTTACTGTGATGTGCAAAACCCAACATGATCTGACCTTGTCTACCTTTTATCCTGTTCCCCTTATTCTCTACACTGTCTACACAGAAATAACTTTTCCATAGAAAGGCCAGTGGTATATCCACCTCAAGGCCTTTGTCCTTGCTATTCCTTCTTCTCAAAAAGTTCTGGCCCCAATTTTATCATGACTGATTCCTTTGCATCATTTTGCATCAGTTCAAATAGCACTTCAAACATCAATTCAAATGTCAGAGAGGACTTCCCTGACCATACAATCTCCCCCATTTTTCTCCACCGGTGACCCATTTCCCAACACTGTGGCTAATTGTCTTTGGAATTCATCCCAGTACTTGCAATTATCTTTCATCCACTGACTTGTTCACTGTCGGGTATTGAAGGGCAATACAATGTCTGGTACAATCTCTGGTACTGAAGGAACGTTTACTACAAATACCACTTTATAAGTGTTGTCCTTTATAATTTCTGGTCTACAAGTGCTGAGAAAACATGAATATCAATGAGTGTGGGTGAAGACTGGACTGAGTGCCCACCAAGATTGGGTGATGATTGGACTGGATGGTAAACTCCATAAGAGCAGGGACCTTGTTTGTGGTATCATTGTGGGTGAAATATCTGAAAGATCCATCCATCTACACAAATAGATTTACCTCCTACATCTACTGCTGCATAAATGCTTAATAAGAACATTCCAGCTTCATTGAAGGTAAGGAACATTCTCATATTTGCCTCTTTATACACATGGGTACAAGTTTTAAGGATAGATAATGATAGTTTTTAACACCATAGGGTATGTAAAATTTGAATTTTAAATATTTACAAATTTCTCCACAAAGCGGTTGAAGCAGCTTCTACTTCTCTTGAGGTTTATGAGCACATATTCCTTTTCTCACAAGTGTGATCATATTGGATCCACTTTTTGGCCATCTTACATGAGAAGAGTACTGTCACTCATTGTTTACATTTTCCTGATTATAAATTAAAGCCAACGGTTACTGTTTATTTATGCTACATATATTAAGTAATTAGCATTGTCTGCTTCTGGTATTTATTGTCACGTGTAAATTGGCCTCTTCCATTCCCCTGGGAGTTCTGGAATGTTAGGGATCTCTACCCCATCAGATACAAGAGAACATAGTAGACACTCCAAAAATACTGTCAACTTTTGACTGAAGAGTGTAACACAGCTTGAAGAAATGTATCAACTAGAAAAAAAATGAGTGAACAAATGCCCATCTGTCTTCTGGAGGATTCTCAAAGGGCTTTCTTCCCAATGGGCTTTAAACAAGTGGTCTGATACCAGCGAGTAAGGTGACCTGTCACTGATTCCTGCCTGCATCATCTCTGGCACTGGGCAATCAAACCGGGACCACAGCAATATGCAGTGTCTTAGAGGCTCCCTCCTTTGACAATCAATGGGGGAAGAAAGCCACCAGGAGTGGCTGTGACCCCATGACAGGACTGCTGAAAAGAGAGAGGAGAGGAACTAGGTGAACCACCTGGGGAAGTCCGTCCCAGCAGCGAACGCCTCACCGCCATCAGGTGGAGTTGCATTTCCAAACCCAGAAGACACAAAACCAGCAACAGGTGACAAGACACCAGAAACGATCCTGGAGAAGCCACCACATCTGCTCTACAAGTTCCCGACGTGCTCGGCCTGACTATCTGCCTCAGCTACTCCTGGAGATCCGAGCAGCCTCATCTATTGCTGTCCAGGAGGGCAAGTCTGCACCCCCAGGGGGGTGGGGGG